>JASSKH010000002.1:731928-734428 GCA_031763025.1 Macrocystis pyrifera
CCGTCCCGTCCCGTCTCGACCCGAGCCGACCCGACCCGATCTGACTCGACCCGTCCCGTCCCGTCTCGACCCGAGCCGACCCGACCCGATCTGACTCGACCCGACCCGACCGGACCCGACCCCATCCGACCCCATCCGACCCGATCTGACTCGACCCGACCCGACCCGACCTGACCCCATCCGACCCGACCCAACCCGACCCGACCCGACCCGACCCGATCCGGGTCTCTGCTAAAACAAATTGCCACGCACCTTCCGGTGCTCCTCCAGGATGGCGTTTCGATCTTCAAGGTGCATCACCCTGTCCGCCTCGCTGCTGTCAACGGACACGGCGACGTGGCTGTTCAAGGCTTCCCTCATACCCGCCACCGAACAGTCTGGGTTTTCCAAGTATAGTGATGCGTGTGTGCGTGCGCGCGCGCGGCGGGGGGGGGGGGGGGGGGGGGGGGGGGGGGGGGGGGGGGGGGGGGGGGGGAGGCGTACTCATTTGATGCTTGTCCTTGGTCATTTGACCGTTGACCACGCATCTCTGCCGAGTCGTACGATCGTAGACCCTCATGTTGTCATGCATGGCGGTAGTCGTATGATTTGTAGACCCTCACACCCCTACAACGATGGGAGGGCGCAAGTCGGGTTTCCACCCATCAGGCAGGATGGAGAGAGGAAAGGGAAGGGGGGGGAGGGGGTGTATTCATTATCATGCATGGCCGTAGCCTTATGACCGTAGACCCTCGCACCCCTACAATGCCGGGACTGACCACGCCGGGTTCAAGGGGGGGGGGGTGTTGTCATTATCATGCATGGCCGTAGTCTTTAAAACCATAGACCCTCGCATCCCTACAATGTCGGGACGGAGCACGTCGGGTTTTCACCGACCAGGCAGACATTGCTTGCACCAAGCCCGAAGCGCCGTGAGGTGACGGGAGGGGGGGCGGGGTTACTCGTTTGTTTGCTCGCTGTAGTCGTTTGACCATTGACCACGCACGCTTTTCGAGACGGAACACCGTCCCCTCCAACAGTTGAGCGCTCATTACGTTGTTTCCATACACCACAGACAAACGTTTTGCTAGTCTGATCTCCTTCCTCTTTCGTCGCCAGCGGCCACCATCTACCTTCTAGGAATAGCAATCGTTTTCGTGCTGCTACCTATAAACAGTGTCACCAAACTCTTCCATGTGACATTCGTCTATTCTCCCCATCCCTTCTTCTAGCACATCCATCCCGCTTGTCCTTAAACTTTTCACATTCTCCCATCACGTGAGTTCTATTCTCTATTGCTTCGTCGCAAGGGCGCACCTATGCCTCTGCTTCCTCCTCCTCCGGGCTACTGGTATGCCTCTTTCCTTCCTTGCGGCGGCTCTAGGTCCTCTACACAGCGTCGCAGATCCGCTTTTGCCGCGAGTCCATTCTGTCTTGCGACGTGTAAATAAGTTTTCATTCCTGTTTCTTCTCTCAAGTCCCGGTGCATCTCTGAATCTCAAGTTTAAGCCTCAGCCGTTAGCGCTACGATGCCTATCCCTTGCTTCTATCCTTTCTTCCAATTTACACCCTGTATCCTCCAAATTTTATCCACGGACATCATCTCTTTCCGGCTTCCTCCCGCATATTTCCATGCTTTCTCGACTACGCTATCCTACCTTAACCCCCTCCCACAGAGCTCCGTCAGCTATAATAGGGATTGCAACCTCTTTTTGGGCATGTGGCTGGCCGCCTCTTCTCTGGCGTGTTCTTTTTAATTTATACCGTCACGTCGATTTTCACACGCCTGTACTCGTCTTTTCAATGGGCACATTCCCAGCTCCGCTCTTGAATACCGCATTGCTCGCCGTACTCAAAAGCCATCCTACGTACAGCAGTACTTTTTTTTTTAGCTCCCGCCATCTGTACCGTTTCCAGCTGCTTTACGAAAATTCCGCCTTCCCTTCCGATACTTCTCGGGTGCAGTTCAACCTTGGTACAATCCCGTTCATCAGGATGTACGTCTTAATCTTCGGTGGGGTGTGTACTCAATGTCATGCATGGCCGTAGTCGTGTGACCATAGACCCTCGCCTCCGTACAATGCCGGGACGGAGCACGTCGGCGTTTCACCGACAAGGCGGAGATTAGCTTGCACCAAGCGCGAAGCGAAACGTGCGGCGTTCGGCGAGTCGCACGAAGGGTGAGCTGCATCCTCCCGAGAACCGCCTCCTGAGGCGGGATTTTCTTGCGTATGGATGACGACAGCGTCAATAAATTTACTAATATTGTGGTGTGTGTGGGCGGGGGGGGGGGGGGTCGGGGGGGGGTGGCGTACTCATTTGTTGCTTGCCCTAGTCCTCTGACCATTGACCGCGCATACCTTTCGAGACGAAGCAGGTGGGAAGGGGGGGGGGGGGGGGGGGGGGGGGGGGGGGGGGGGGGGTACTCATTTTCTGCTTGCCTTATTTATTTGACCATTGACCACGCATCCCTTTCGAGACGGAGAGCACCGTTCCTACTCCTGATAGAGACACCTCCAAC
>JASSKH010000002.1:736928-828823 GCA_031763025.1 Macrocystis pyrifera
AAAAAAAAGAAACATGTTACCTCCGCCGTGGTGGACGACAGGATAACGATCAACAGCTCTGAAGATCAGTTCAATTCCTAGCCTGGCCTTAACCCCCTTGTTCGGACCCCATTCCCATTTTGGGGAGACAAAACTGCTTACCAGGTATGGTCTTGATTGGTTCGCAATAGTTTGCCCTAAAAGTAGTGCGCCCAAAGAAAGTTCTGAGGAGATAGATGGTGTGCAGGGTCTAGTTGTGCACGACGACAGATCCAGCCCGTGGAGAAAAAAGGGCCACATCGTCAGGACCATAAGCACCACGATCTCTGTACAGATCGCACAGATCAGGAGCGTCTCTGCCCTCAAAAGACCTCCAACATCGTTTCAGTGGTACTTGTGGTCTGAGTGGTTTGTCCGCCGAACGGGTGAGCAGCTTGCCTCAAAACGGATCAGAGACGGTGTAAACGATCCAACTCGAAAAAAATAATTAAAAAAAAAGTACCACACCATGAGGATCACAACACCGCACGTTATCGTACCGTATAGTGGCTGTCTCGTCTTCATCTCAGAACCACGATGCCGAAGAAAATGGGAGCACACCCGTCATATCGTGTCGAACTCGACAATCGTTTATCGAAATCTTATCGAATCTCGATAATCGTTCATCGAAATCGTATCGAATCTCCATCATCGTTTATCGAAATCCTATCCAACTCGATGGTCGTTTATCGGTACCGTATCGAACTCGATTATCGTGCATCGGTATCGTATCGAATCTCGATACTCGTTTATCGAAATCGTATCGAATCTCCATAATCGTTTATCGAAATCCTATCGAACTCGATGGTCGTTTATCGGTACCGTATTGAACTCGATTATCGTGCATCCGTATCGTATCGAACTCGACTACCAGGTGTCGCTTATCGTTTAACGGTATCGCATCGAACTCCATTATTATCCGATATCCAACGCTATCATATCCTCGTACGCCCGCCACCCCCCCCCCCCCCCTCCCCCCCCTTTCGGGACGCACCAGCTTTGTCTCGCCCCCGGCAGAAGCATCGCCTCCCGCCGCCGCGGAAAGCGGAACTCCGAGCGAGGAGGCGTCGCGCAACAGGGGAGCATCAGGGCCGAAAGATTCGTTCCATTCCTGACCATGCACGTTTTTATTTTTCGGGTGGGGGGGGGGGGGGGGGGGGGGGGGGGGGGGGGGGGGGGAGAGGGCAGGGGAGGAGGAGAGGGGAGGTTAATCATCGTCATGCATGACCGTATTTGTATGACCACATCATACACCTTCGGGATGGGAGGGGGGGGGGGGGGGGGGGGGGGAGTTACTCACGTCATGGATGGGGAGGCGGGGGGGGGGGGGGGGGGGGGGGGGGGGGGGCTCAATGGTTGCTTGCCTCAGTCATTCGACCATTGACCATGCATCCCTTTCGAGATGTCTCCAACATGTGGGCGCCCATTCACCTTTGTTTTCATCCATTGAGGACATACCTGGTGTTACATAAAAACCGTTTGTTTTTATCTTACCTCCTTCTTGTTTGGCCATTATGTGGCTACCATCTTCTTCCTAGGACAGGGATCGTTTCTTCTTTCTGTTTTCGAGGGGGGGGGGGGGGGGGGGGGGGGGGGGGGGGGGGGGGGGGGGGGGGGGGGGGGGGGGGGGGGGGGGGGGGGGGGGGGGGGGTACTCATTCTCATGCAATACAGGTAGCATCCCAAAAAATAAAAAACAATTTGTGACGACATCTTCGATGTCACAGCTGTGTGACCGATCTCTTAGACATATACGCATGCTAACGAATCGACGGGAAGAGAAAATTCAGATAAATTTCCTCACCGCCAACAGCTTTTCTGCCTCCACCCTGGCGCGCGTACGGGTGACACCGTCGAGCTCCAGGCCGGCCACCACATGTTGCACCTCTCGCGATAGCTGGAATAGGTATCTGAGGGCAGGCGGGGGGGGGGGGGGGGGGGGGGGGGGGGGTTGGGTGAGGGGTTAGAAGTCATGCCATGAAAAACAAAAAAAGAACATAAAAACGCACGTACCGCTGAAAAAAAAAAAAATAATAAGCACGGAATATTCCCGTAAAATTATGCGTCAACCATAAACGCTCCCGTCGCTCGCCGCGCAGTCACTCGCGTGTACATCGTGTACTTCTAGAGGTCTGATTACGGCCGCAACATCATATTAATACGTAGTGATATCCATACCCTGGTAAAGTCTCAACTACAAACTATTACGGGGGACCATAGTAAATAGGACCAAATATTCCCAGAAAAAAACAGCGAAATATATACCCGGTAGGTCTGCACTGTAGGTCCTACTTGCCATGGTCCCCCGTGATGACAAAAGATTGACACAAGTAACTCAACTGTTCACAATTGCTTCCGATTATATATTTTTTTCTTAGGGGAGGACAAATACCGAGCAAAAATAATATTCCTGTCAATTTCCGCGCGTCAACCATACAACAGCTCTCTCTCTCTCTCTCTCTTTCTCTCTCTCTCTCTCTCTCTCTCTCTCTCTCTCTCTCTCTCTCCCTCCCTCTCTCTCTGTCTCTCTCCCTCACCTTGCCGCCGCGGAGTCGCTCGCGTACAGGCCGCTGCACTTGGACTCGTAGTGCTGGCAGATTTTGATCACCTCCGAGAGACGGGGGGGAGGCCGGGCCCTCAGCGACAACCCGGAGCTCACGCCGGCGGGACCGATCCTGATCGGTCAACCGATTTGATTGGTTGGTTCGTCGGTAGGAGGGAGAGGGAGGGGGCGGGGGGGGGCGGGGGGGGGGGGGGGGCTCGCCCTACTCAGTTGTTGCTCGCCCTAGTCATTTGACCATTGACCACGCATCCCTTCCGAGACGGAGGGGGGGTGGGGGGTGGCCGGTATATTGGTAGGGCTGGGCACAGGCTGACTCAGTCAGTAGCGATGATGGGGCGGTCGTGAGGACAAGGGGGATGAGGGGGGGGGGGGGGGGGGGGGTGTACTCATTATCATGCATGGTCGTAGTCGTATGACCATGGACCCTCGCATCCCTACAATGCCGGGACAGAGCACGTCGGGTTTTCACCGACCAGGCAAACATTGCTTGCACCAAGCGCGAAGCGAAACGTGAGGTGTTCGGCGAGTCGCAATTAAGGGTGATCTGCATCCTACCAAGCACCGCTTTTGAGGCGGATTTTCTTGCATACGGATTGGGGGGGGGGGGGGGGTATATATGTGGGGCTGGGCACTGGCTGACTCAGTCAGTAGCATGATACTCTCGTCAAAATCAATCAGTACACTGGATTGCAGCAGTATACTGCCTCTCCCCTCTTCCCTCTCCTTCCGAAACGCTTTCGGTGGGTTTCCGTACTGTACTATGGCGTGTTTCTTGGGCGTAGATACGATAAAAACTACCGCCGAATATACTGACCAGGTCAATCAGAGAACTGCTGCTGCCAGTAAGTACATACTGCGCCAGTGCCCAGCCCTAAATATTAGAGCCCTTAGTAGTATTAAGGGCC
The DNA here is from genome assembly GCA_031763025.1 of Macrocystis pyrifera. Lineage (NCBI taxonomy): Eukaryota > Phaeophyceae > Laminariales > Laminariaceae > Macrocystis > Macrocystis pyrifera. Next base: position 740,414 of record JASSKH010000002.1, read on the forward strand.
CATCTTATCGAGCACTTTCGGTTCTTTCAATTTGACTTGATTTTTTTTTCTAGTTTAATTTAAAAGGGCCCATCTTATCGAGGACTTTCGGTTCAATCAATTTGACTTGATTTTTTTTTTCTCTAATTTAATTTGCATCCGATTGAACGAAATTTAGTGTTCCCGTTAAGATGGGCTCCAAATAAAATTAGCAAAAAAAAAAAAAAAGAAAAAGAATCTATTCAAATTGAAAGAACCGAAAGTCCTCGGTAGGATGGGCCCTTGCTCTGTCTCCAGTCTGCAGTGTGTGTCTCTCGCATCGAACCGTTGGTTCTACCCGTCGACATCCAGCACAACCAGTGCCCGTGTCGATTCTCCAATCCTAAGAGAGAGAAATCAGGAGGCACAAGCTCTGCGGTCACGAAAATATTGTAATAATTTTACAAAAAGTACGACGGGGCAGGTACATTTGTTATGCAGCAGGCGAAGTAGACCATGCAATGCCATGTCATCATACCGAATACGACAAGACACGATATTTTTTCTTCCATCTATGAAACAGACGAGACATCGGAAGAAAAAAGGATAAAAAACAAATCGAAACACACGTACAAAAAACAAAAAACAAAAAAAAGTGCCGTGCCCCCCTTCCCCCCCCCCCCCCCCCCCCCCCCCCCCCCCCGTAATAACGCAGCTAACAAGGCGGAAGAAAACAGCACAAGTACCACAACCTATGAAGAGAGTAAGGTTAACCTAAAAATCTGACTCTATTTCGAAGTGATAACTTCAGTCGCAACGGGTCTATAAATAGTATACAGCAGTATTACGGGGGGCCATACATAGTAAATAGGACCTACGATACACACAAAAACCTACCACTTTGACCCGAAATACAGACACCGCTAGGATATAATTATGAAATATAAATGATCCGGAGTGGTATCCATATACCTGGTACCTTTTTTTTACTATCAATAGTTTGGTCCTGTTTACATTTAATATTACGGGGGGACCATACCGTAGTAAATAGGTCCTACGGTAGATACTAAAACCTATATATTTCGCTATTTTTGCCAACATTATTCGGTCCTACTTACTACTGTATGCCCCCCCCCGTGATAAAAGGGTCAAAACTCATATACGCAAGCTTTGGTGTGACACTTGGATCGTATACGTACCTGACGACACTTTTTATTAGTACTACTGCTGTAGTCGTCACGTCCACCTACAACGTCAAAACCAGCCATCAGCCAACAGCTATCAGCCAACAGCCACCAGCCATCAGCCAACAGCCATCTGGACACCACAGGACAAGCCTTCTTCAAAAAACCACCGCCCGGCACCGTCGCAAATGACCTTTCCCCCGATTGCTCAGGAACTCTTCTTCAACAACACCACCCACAATTACGGGGGGGGCCATAGTAAACAGGACCTACAGTGCACACAAAAACCTATATATTTCCATATTTTTACTAACAATGTTTGGTCCTATTTACTACGGTCCCCCGTAAATAATAACATCACACTGCTGGTGTCACAGGGTAGTAATATGAATATAACTATATGAATAACTGCTTCACCTGGTATGACGCACGCATGCATGCATGCATGCATGCGACTGGGGGTCTGGTCGTTCTTTGTGGGCGCGTCAAGGCCTATATTCCGGCCTTATTATACTGGTTTTAGTGTGGAGGGCGGTCATCCGAGCCCTGTACGTACACGTGACTGAATCGGGTCATTTTGGAAAGCGTCAAGATTTATTCGGGTTTTAGGGTGGGATGGCCGTCAGACAAGGAGTACGTAAAAAAAAACTCGGCTATTCTGTACCATCACCACGGGAGGACCATAGTTAATAGGACCTAAGGTGATTGAGACCTTGCTGTACGGTTGCGTGACGTGGACCCTCAATGCGGACCACTTCGCCAAGCTTCGATCAGCCCACCACGAAGTCCTTCTGCGAGTCATTGGTTTCCAGCGCCGACTACGCACCGACCACACCACCCTCTCGTATGCGAAGGCGCTCAGGATAACACGATGCGAAAGTATCGAAACGACCATCCGTAAACGGCGACTCTTCTTTGCGGGGGCTGTGGTGCGGCAACACGAGGGGCGATTGCCCAGTCGGTTGATGTTCGGGACGATCGCTGGTGGGGGGAGCCCGAAACCAGGCGGGCAGCCCAAGACTTGGCCTAGGGCAATTGCTGAGGACCTTAGAGTGTTCAAAGCCTCAGAGGGATCAACGGAAGACTCCCCCTTAGTCTTTGGAGTTGGGACCGCACTGTGGCCCACTGCAGCAAAACAGACGGGAAAGTGGTACCGGGGAATCCTCGAAGCAGCTGAACAGTTCATGGGCAGGTGGCACGAGGCTGAGGCAAAGCTGAGTAGACAGCGCCGTGCATCCGCTGCAGGTAGTGTTAGAGGGAATGGGGGGAGGGGTAACAGCAGGAGGGGTAGAGGGAACACCGTACAAGTGTATAGGGGCAGGGGGGGGAACAGGAGGAGTAGAAGGGAAACCGCGGTAGAAGAGAGTAGCAGAGAGACCGCAGATAGGGTAGCAAGGTACCAGGCCGACTAATAGGTTGGACGTTTCTTTGCTACTCGTACCGCCAACTGCTGCGGCCGTTCGGTATGCATTTTGATTTTTTCCCTTCTTATCCTTATGAAAGAAGTACTACATAGTGGGTGGGTGACGAGCGTATTTTGGCCCACTCACTATTGCTCTTTTTACTTAGTTAAGTGTTCACCGGGATGCATAGTCTCCTTTTTCCTTCTCGTATCTTTCCCCTTGCACGTCCCTTTTGGCTCATGCTCGGGGTAAGTATGTATGTGTCTGAGCTTTGGCTCCCCTTTTTATTTATATATTTGGGATTCTTCTCCTTTTCTTTTTCTTTTTCTTGTTCTTTTTCGGTTTGGTTTTTTCGTTGCTTCTCTTTCTTTATGGTGTATTTTGGTTGCTGGCGTATGTATGTATGTTGTGTCGGCCGCACCTAGTGCGAAGGCATCGTATTGCGTAGGCTATTAATGCATTACGGTGTGTTATCTCTGTGTCGTAGTCTGTGACCACAGAGCTCGTATCTTTCTAGGGTGAAGAATCAGCACGGACACTGGGCTTGCTGGATGTCGACGAGTAGAAGAACGGTTTAATGTGAAGAACACACACACACACACGGTACACACAAACACCCATATATTTCCACATTTTTACAAACAGTATTTGGTCCCACTAACTACGTCCCCCCGTAATAGGTATATATTGAACACTACCACTCCGGACCAAAATTTAACAACCGCTTATATTGAATATAAGCGTTAAAAAACGGTCGTTATATTTCGGGTCAAGAGTGGTATATACTGCATGTAGTATAGTACCATTATGGTCCAGAATATAAGCAACGTCGTAGTATACTCAGGAATCCCAAAGGATGCTCACGATTTCGTTCACTACTGCCCTGTTTTTTGTTCTCGTGCGTTGTTGTTTTGTTGCTTCATCCTCCCGTAGATTGGTGAAAACCGAAACTGCAAGGATCAAAGCTCACCCACAACATCACGTAAAAAAAAAAAAAAACAGAGTGATGGTGGTCCCTCTATCGCTCTGTGGCGCCGTGTGCTCGCCGTTATTTAGTCTGTGGAATGAGATCGCTTGGCAGCCAGAGATGGGACTATCCTGTATCGTCACCAGTGTGGCAGGCACTGTGCGGAGAAATTAGTGCCGGTTGGCTCTGCCATATAGTTGTGCCTGGCGCACATGATACCGGTACTAAACGTAAAGAGGGACCACTAGTGCTGCTGCTGCTGCTGCTGCTGCTGCTGCTGCTGCTGCTACGAGTGAGCATACATTAACCCGAGGAGACCGAGAGGATGAACGGGTGCGGTGGAGATTACCACCCAGGGGGCAAACTGTCTTCTACATGCACCTTTCTGTGTGTGGGTTATATTCACACTAAACCGTTCTTTCTACCCGTCGACATCCGGCCCAACCAGTGTCCGCGTGTGTCCTTGACATTAAACCGTTCTTTCTTCTACCCGTCGACATCCGTGGGTGTGTTCTTTCACATGAAATCGTCCTTTCTACCCGTCCAGCACAGCACAGACAGCAGTGTCCGTCCTGATTCCTCATCCTATTAACCGAGAGATACTGATCCTGTGGTCACAGACTGCTGTGAGACAGAGGAAGACAAGAAAAAAAAAAAAACGAAAAAAAGGTCGCAATTCAACGTCAAGCAGGAGAAGTGCCCGCGTACCGGGTACGAGAACACAAGCAACACAACACAACACAACACAAGCAAGCGAGATTAGGAAGCGTAAGAACTAGAAGACAATAAAACAAAAACAAATTCTGCAACGAAACACAAAACAAATGACGCAAGGAAATCAAAAAGGCGGCTATTAATACTAATAGACGGAAAGCGTACGTACTCAGGAAGGACAGATAGCTGCCGGGCGGACGAAGCAACACGAAGGAGAGGAAGAAACCGGCATACGGACGGCGGTTCGGGGAAAGGAAACAAAACATTAAACCGTTCTTTCTACCCGTCGACATCCAGCACAACCAGTGTCCGTGCCGATTCTTCAATCCTACCTGGTACAGAGATAAAAGATTCTATATTCACAAAACTACGCCACAGCAGAGAGAGATACTGCTATTTCTGTGCATCGTTATGCAATGTTGTTGTTGTTGTTTTCTTCACATTAAACCGTTCTTTCTACCCGTCGACATCCAGCACAACAAGCAACAGTAGACAACTATTACTGTCCTTTACACATGCACAACAACAGAGGTTGAATGATATCAGGAATAGGATATATTATACCGGTAGCTAAAATGAAATCATGTGGGGAATACAAATTGGGAAACGGCTGGCAGAGAAGCGTATGAGGCCATCTCTTATGGGAGGGTTTTGAAAACCGAAAAAAAACTTACCCGAAACTGTGTTTTATACGTGCTTTCACGTATTTTACACCCGGAGTCCAACCGAATCGGGCTCGCTCTTCTCGGAATACTTGCAGTCTTTTGGGGAGAGGTACCTACACCCGTTTTTCTTTTCTCCAGGGGAGTCGTTCCAAGTTTTTACGATCTTGTCATTTTCAGACAAAAAAATCAACAAGGCATTTTCAGATATATATCGACGTTTCAGCCGAAAAAAAGAGCCTCTTTTTCAGATAAATCACGCCCGAAACTGAATACAGGAAACTGGAGTGTATCCACATATTTTCAAACTGGTACCCTGAAGAAACGGCAAACGGCGTTGCATGCCTCTCGCAAAATGGCTGGGGGGATTCCAAGAAACGCGTGCCCGATTCGCCCGTTTCCCTGGTCAAACACGCCCGCGAAGGTGCTGAAACCTCGATTTCCAGAAATCAAAACCGGTTTGCCGTAAGAGATGGCCTGAGGGATACTACTGATTTACGGAAGGATATTCGGTTTATATAGGAACGGCATCTACGCTATATTGTCGCAAGGCAAGCATAGTAATAATAATATCACACCCTAACACCTATGCCAATGGGAACGCGAAGTATCAATAAAATTTTTGAATTCCAAAGATCCCCGCCAAAACAATATAGAACACGCTTCCTATGGGCACGTTTAGAAAAAAAAAAAAAGTTCCCAACTTTTGGAAAAGCCCAAAAAAAGCAAAAATCTGGGGCCGATGTTGGGCCAAGATCGGCTTGAGAAAAACTCAGGCCGATCTTTGGTTGGAAGCGGCGAGATTCCGAGTCCTCGACAGACATCGATCGACAAATCCAACGATTGCGTCACGAATTCTCAACGGAGTGCGCTCGTTAGGGGCTCCGACCCACCCTTGGGTCACCGTCTTCACACAATGGCCAGTGACGTGTGGCGGGCGCTGGCCAGGCGTACGATAAAAAAAATGCAATTAGCCGCTGGTGTGTACCAAACAGAAGACAAAATTTCTCGATCCGCCTCGAATGGCAAAAAACAGGCTTTTTTTCAGGTTTGGGAGGATACCGCAGGACGCCGCCGGCAAGCTCTCGCCCCCTAGAGCATTTATCCACTTTCTATCTTCGATGCCGTCATCTATACTCGTTGGCCTTGCCCGACACCAAGCGGGTTGGCCGTGGGCTGAGTCTATATCGAGATCGAGCGTCTACCGTCGCACGGGCTGATTTTTATCAGCGTGTTGACAATTTGCAACGGGAGAATACAAATCGCGCCGCCTGCAGCCGTTCAAAAAAAAAAAAAAAAAAAAACGAAGGAAAAACCAAACATTTTTTTTCCCTTTTTTTTCCCACACAGCGGCCGGCGGTACGCGGATATTTTTGGTTGCGTTTTTTTAGTTTAAAGCAATATTTTTGAAAAGAAAACTTTCGGACTCCGCGTTACCACTGGCATACCAGGTAGGTCTTAGGGCACTTCTTTGTCGTCACGTTCGTTTTCAACATGAAATCAGCCGGACACTTCTTTTTACCACCAACGCTGCTGTTCTGAGGACACCGAACCCATTTAGTACCGCAGTCCCGTTTCGGGGACAAATCACTTGGTTTTAGACTGGTTTGTCCCCAAATCGGGACTGCGGTACTAAAGTGGTTACAATTCTGCTGTTGTTGTTGTTGTTGTTGTTTCTATTTATTACGGGGGTCCATAGTAAACAGGACCCATAATATACAAAAAAAAAAAACTATATATTTACCTATTTTTAAGAACAACATTCGGTCCTATTTACGATGTTCCCCCGTGATAAGAGTCAAAAGACGAAAAAGACACGTGCCTCGCTGGAGAGGTGTGTGTTATGAGATCGAGGAATTCAAGATTTTCGCCCAAACCTCCACATCGCGTATGACACCTGCCTCACCGAGAGAGGTGTGTGACAGTTCAATCGAGTATTGTAGTGAGGCGTTCCACGACAGGGGTTCACCCCTTTTTTTTTTCTGAGGCTCCTCACTTAACCCTTTTAGAATAAACTGCGGTCCCGTTTTGGGGCCAATCCACTCTAATTCCAAGTACTTTGTCCCGAAAACGGAACTAACTGCGGCTCTAAACAAAGGGTTAAAGGAGCTCCACCACCTCACCCGAAAACTGACTTCAGCGAAAATCAAAATTGCATCCCTCCCGATGAATAATCCCATGGACCCAAGTATTAAAAAAAGCGTCATTTTTCGAAGAAAAAAAAAAAAAAGGTTGGCGTTTCGACGATTTTTGGGCTATTAATAAGGATCCCCCCCTCGTCATTCAGAAAAATAATTTTAGCGGAAATGTGCCACCTCTATCATAGAATGCGTCTTAAGTGCCGGCTACCCGCTGTGTATATATAGTGCCTGTGGAATGAATCGCTTGGCAGCAGAGATGGGGACTATCGTCGCCAGTGTGGCAGGCAGTGTGCGGCGTAATTAGTGCCGGTTGCCGCTTTATATAGTACCGGTGTTGCTGACTGGCGCATACGGTACGTACCGGCACTATAGAGGGACCGGCACTACTGCATAAGGCCAGCCCGTGGAAGTTTTTTTACTCTCAACGGCCTCCTTCTGGACAAAATTCATGGTCGCTTATGCTGCCTGGGCCCACGACTACAGTACCTTTCGGGGAAAAGGCACCTGGAACGTGAACGGTACAAAACAAATGCGCGGGTGGTCCGTCCTCTAAAGCTCTCGCGGCTTTCTTTTCTTCTATTTACGCGGGTCCATAGTAAATAGGACCTACGGGAACACAAAAAACCTACATATTTCCCTATTTTCACCACCAATATTTGGTCCTATTTTCCATGGCCCCCCGTAATATTAATAGTAAACGCCAGCCAGACGACACCCGCACTACTCCGCTCACTGCGTACGTACAACACCGGTGGATCCCGTCACACTATACCCGGGTATCTACCGTATCACACTAGGGTGATAAGACAACACATCCTCTTCGGACGGGTTTCCAAGCCGATTTTCTCGGCAATGGGGAGAGTGAAACCGGTACCACTCAACCCGCACTATAGAGGGACCACGAATGTACTCTGGGGGCACCCAGGTACCCAGCCGGTGGGTATATACCCGGCCGGGTATCTACCGTATCACACTAGGAGGATAGGATAAACACCCCCCTCCGACTAGTTTCCAAGCCGATTTTCCTCGGCGATGGGAAGAGGGCAAACACCAAAAGAGGTGCGCCTATGAGGGGGAAAAAAAAAAAAAAAAAAAAAAAAAAAAAAAACTCGGCGAGATATTTCCAGCTTCCCAAGCCGATTGATTCTCTCGGCAATGAGGAGAGAGCAAATGCTAAGAAAAACGTCTACGCAACGATCTTTCCGATGTTTCCCCCGCCCCTCAAAGCCGCAGGGACTGTAGCTATCGTTGTGTGTACGTACCCCCCCCCCTGGTCTGAAGAAACTCCGCTCGGGAACCCATCCTACTGATAGGGGGAGTACCATATTTTCGACCAGTGTTGTGAACCGAAAACGAAAAATGGTTCCGTCGGTTTTGTCGGGTTTTCACCAAAAATTCGGTCGGTTTCGGTCGTTTTTTTTTTTTTAAAGCAAACCGAAACCGAAAAAACCGAGTGAAAACGACTAAACCGAGAAATGAAAACTAAAAATGTCGGGGTACGTGCGTAGGTTTCGGTCGGTTTTTCGCGAATAAACCGAGAAAATAACACAAAATTAAGTTTCTCGCTTTTTTGCTCTCGAAAAAAACGGGAAAAAAACGACCGAAAAATACGATTTTCGTTTTTTTTTTTTTTTTTTTTTCGAATGACAACACTGCTCATGACCCGTGTGGTACGGTAATCGGGAATCAACAACATAGCCAGGAGCGGTAACCTGGATGACCCGGAGAATACGCCGCACTATATATACACAATTGAAAAATACTACACAAATACACAAATACAGAAGTACCAGGTAGCATAACTTGAATTAACCCCGAGTAGACGTTTACCAGGTATTCTCTTGCACTGCTGCTTACCGCTGTAGCGGCGTGCTGCACAACCGTTTTTTTTTTTTGCCTCGCTTTGCTTGTTTGCTTGCATTGCGCACGCCCTACAGATATCAAAGTCTGTGGGTGTTCCTTGGACGGTGAAATCGCCGCTTTTGTTTTTTCTTTGCTTCGCGTGTTAGCTTGCATTGTGCACTGCAGGCCGTATGCGTGTTCCCTCGGCTGCCGTGTGTGTATGTAGTATCAGCCGACTCGATGACAGCCAGCTGTATACTGCTGTACGAATAAAACAGCACTCTTGAGTAGAGGGACAGCAGTACTGCTCTGCACCACCTTGCCATTTATCCCACACGTTGCAGGTAGGCTTACGATATTGTGACTACTGCAGCAGTAGACCACAGCATTCGTACCACTTATGATACTATTACGGGGACCATAGTAAGTAGGACCAAATATTGTTAGTAAAAATAGATAAATATATAGGTTTTTGTGTGCACCGTAGGTCCTACATACATACTATGCCCCCCCGTAATATCTGCCTCCAAAGATCTAGATCATCAAGCGGGAATCGGTGATCTGTACATGATCTGCACATGATCTATCTGAGCTGGGAGCTCTTTAGAGGGGCTCGAGGCCGCCTTTACCGCATTGAAGAATTGCATTCTACCCCCGGTACAAAGTGTAGAACTCGGGAGAGTGTATGGTGCGGTAAAGGCCCGCGCGTGGTTCCAGTGACATACGAGAACGGATATTTCGAAACCCAAGACCACCAATGAAGGCATCAGCCAAAACTCTAACCCTATAACCCCAACCTCGACCAAGCCCCTCTATACCAACACAGCTTTTTTTTCTCGACAAAATAAGGCGTTTTTTTTTTTTTTTTTTTGCAAAATTGGTCGACCACACTTTTAATGTAAAAAAAATCGCACGATAAAATGTTCTCCGTTTTTTACGCTTCATCCCCGACAATATTTCAGAGACACGCGGAAAAGGCTACGTACGTGCTGATGTCGGCACGAGAGCCGCCGCGCGCGCGGCGTTTTTCATCTAAAACCAAAAAAAAAATAGAAAAAAAAAATGCTGGATCTGGTAATCAGACAGCAGCAGTGGCGTTTTATACCGGTACCTGGCATACGATATAAGTTTGCAAAAACATCGCAAGAGCCAGCGGTAGCCACGCGTTCATAAGTGATGAACCTTGAAAGGCAAGGGTTCTTGTAAAAGTCGCTGAGGCAAAAGCTATTATAATAACATGAACCTCTTGGGACTACAAGGTTACATCAACCATTGTGGTCACCTGCGTCATTGGGGGGGGGGGGTTGGTGACACAATGGTTGGGTGCTCCGAGCTTGCCCCTCTTAGGACTGCTGCAGTCCCGTTTGGGCGAAAAATTACTTAAAAATTGAGTGGTATGTCCCCAAACCGGAACTACAGGCCTAATAAAACGGCCAGCACGGGCGCGGCATGATCCTACCCGCACACGCTGCTTGAATAATCATAGTTTTGGTCCACACCCAGCGCGTGTTGTCTTCACACCAAGTCGTCCTTTCTACCCAGCTTCTTCCGTACCAGGTATGTATCCACCCAGTGTCCCGTTTTGAGTCCTTATCCTACAGCAGAGAGTATATACTATTACGGGGGACCATAATTAATGGGACCAAATTTTGTTCGTAAAAAAAGGGGAATGTATAGGTTTTTGTCTACGCCGTAGGTCCTATTTACTATCGCCCCCCGTAATATATTATTATTCTGTGGTCACAGACTGCTGCTGCGAGACAGAGGAAGACAAAAAAATAAATAAAAAAATCACAAATTCATGGGTCGAGCAAATTCATGGGCCAGCCCAGCGTACCGGGTACGAGAACACAACAACACACGCAAGACCAGAACAAAAGGACAAGAAGACAATGAAGCAAAAAAAAAAAAAACGTCTGAGCCGTAAACACAAGGAACGTCTATTACGGAGGGCCGTAGTAAATGGGACCAAAATTTTGTTAGAAAAAACAGGGAAATATATATAGGTTTTTGTGTGAACCTTAGGTCCTATTTGCTATGGTCCTCCGCAATAGATGGTAACAAAATGTCCAAATGCGCCTTACATTTCTGGTCAGAATGGCATCTCGGGTTAGTACCAGAGGGGTTGATAGAGCCTTTCCAAGCCACAGCAGTATCCAAGCATCCCCACCCCGTCCGAGCACAGCATCCAAGCCCGACGAATCAAGCTATCAACAGAGTCTTACACACCAAGGTGTGACCTCTAGCACCCACGTTTCAGCTCTTAATTTTTCAGGTATACGGGTATACACTGCAGTAGGTGTACACCTGTACAGCAGCAGGCCAGTAGCACTGCCGTACACACGCACAGGTAAGCAAACACTACTTGGGAGTAGAGGAGGATAACGCGTGATGTCAACTCTCCGGTACTCCAGAAATTAATATACCAGGCAGGTAGTTGGTGGAAGTCCACGCAGACTTGGGGCGGGGAGGGGGGGCGTACTCATTTGTTGCTTGCCTCAGACATTTGACCATTGATCGCGCATCCCCTTCCAGACGGAGCACCATTCCTACTCCTAAAAGAGGCACCTCAAACAGTTCGACGCTCATTACGCTGTTTCCAGATATTGCATACCAACTACTAATAGTTTTTTTTTGCTAATCTCGTCTCCCCTTCCTGTTTTGCCGCCCGTGCACCCCATCCATCATCTATTAATAGGATAGCGATCGTGTTCTCGCTATCATACTACTACTACTACTACTGCAATGGTGTCGTAAATTGAGTGTGCAGACTTCTCCATCTTGGAGGCAGGGGGTGATGATGCTTACAGAATAATTTAGTTCCGGCAGAACAATTTTTCCAGAAATTCGATATTCGCATATATTGAATTGTTTTGCGGTGGTCACTCATTTTCAGAAAACATAAAATACATTGCCGGAAAGCTCCGTTTCAGACGGATAGAGCCATCGTGTCAGATTGTCTGTTTTCGTCGTTGCGTCGGAGTAATTCGTTTTTCCGACAAAACTTGAAGAAAAAAAAATTGGAGGCCGACACAGCAGTTGTCATTTTTTTTCTACGACACTGGTTCGTCCAGGGGCAAATTCCTGAGGATGCAGATTTTATTTTCATCTTTTTTGAAGCGGGATATATATATACGCGAAAAACCCATTTTTTTTTTTTTTCTTTTTTTTCCCTGCCACAGCTGTGAAGATCATAGCGCAAAACTGGCACGACGGATGACCTGGACCCAGGACCATTTTTTTGAGTTTTCGAGAAAAAATATATGGGCCGAGAAAGCATTTTTATGAATCTTCATATTAATAGTGTACCCTCGGGTATATGAAGTGTACATTATCGTGTATGGACTTATGTACCATTTTGGATACATATATAATACATTACTTTACCTACTCCTGTACATATAGTCTTCTCGACGAATCAGGTATGCGTTGGTCGTCGTCTCTAAATTTTATTTCGATTCGGATCATTTCGGGGTAATTTTTTCGGGGTTAAATTTCCCCCCAAAAATTGAAAAACGGTCATTTCAAGTTTATTTTTTCTTTCAAGACCGGTTGAGGATTCCTCTCGGCCGCGCGATTCTGGAGCACTTTTCTCAAGAATGACGGGAAAAAAAACGGTACGTCCCCCCTAAAGGAAAACTGTTCTGCCTGGACCATACATACGATCACGGGGTGTTTTTAGTACGTGATGTCGAAAAGTACGATTGCGGAATATACCGGTATGAGTCAGAAATTGCACCGTATGAGTCAGAAATTGCACCGCTGTATAACTAAAGCCTACTGTACCACTCTGTCTCTATAATATAAGGACATTTTGTATTCAATAGTAAAGTCAATTCGGTCACTATTTTTCGAGACACAGCAGTGGTACCAGGCGGTACGTATAAACTTAAAACACCCCGCCCATATCACCAACCTTTACGTACACATACTCGTATGCATGTTCATAGAAGTACGCACCAACCGAGTATGGGTTTCGAGGAAATTTTCCACGTCACGAGTATACACATTTTTCCAGATACCTGGGTAAGCTTTTAGGTAGAGATATCCTTCATATGCCTTGTCTCTCCTGGATGCGGTGTCTACCTCAACCAAACTCGTCCTCTGTATATCGAGTACTCGTCATACATATGGGCCGCCTAACCAAAAATGCCTTCCATATATGTTCAAATCCAACCCCGCTCCACAAACCCCATACTTCCTGCCGTACGATCAATCTTCAACCTTTCACACTTTCGGTGTACTTGCATAACCAACCAGAGACGGCAGAGACGGTAGTTACCTGGTAATTAGTAATTACCAGTAATACTCTTCGCCAGTAGGTAACTCAAGGAACTGCTGTGGAAAATTATGGCACCTCCGACGTACCCGTATCCCCTGGTACATAAATCCCAAATATATTGGAAACCCCTGGAATTTCACAGACAACAAAACAACGGCCAGTAGTGCAGTGGTCCGTCTGTAGCGCCGGTTGAGTATTGCCGACTGCCCGCTTACAGTGAGTGCCTGTGAAATCGCGTTTGGCACCAATGCAGAAGTGTGCGGAGGGAGTAGTTAATGCCGGTGGCCGCTGTATTGCCGATAATGCTGGCTGAAGCAAATGATACCGACACTATCGTGAGAGCATTACTGTCGGATAGTTGAGCCGCGTACAATATAACCCTTAGCCACCCAGTGCGCAAGTAGGTACCATACTGCAGGGGAACATGGTAAACCCAGGACCAAACATGGTCAGTGTTAGCAGTTAGTAAAAATACTGTAATACATACTGGTACGTAAGTAGGTTTTTGTGTACATGGTGGGTACCGACATGTGACTGATTACCAACATATACGTAAGTAGTTTTTTGTGTATATGATGGGTACGTACTGACATATGACTGACTACCATGGTCCACCGAAATAGATTATCTACTGCTGTAGATCATGATCTATCTGCAGATGATCTGTAATATATAGGTCTTTGTGTGTATGATGGGTCCTGATTACTATGCTCCAGCACCGTGATAGCGGTCGATTATTATAAGAATCACAGTCCCGTTTTAGGGGACAAAGCGCTCCAATTCTAAGTATTTTGTCCCCCAACACGGGACTGACTGCACTCCTAAAAGGGCAATCAGGACCAAATATGCCCAGTAAAAATGCTGGAATATGCCTGGCCTAGGTTTTAGCGTATTTGACGGGTACTATTACGGGGGTCCATAGTTAATAAGACCCATGGCATACATAAAAACCTATATATTTACCTTTTTTTTAACAACAAGATTTGGTCCTATTTACTATGGTCCCTCGTAATAGTAATATGGTCCTCCGTAATATCAACATGAATATTCACTCACCCAACATCAGCTGTCCACAATTAATACTGTAGTTAATAGTGCTGCTGTTGGATATACTCGTGCGTATATATATCGACATATCGACAAGCCCTGGTCATACGCGCAGGATAATTCGGCACTAAACCGTTGCGCGGGATGCGGCTTACATACCGGTCGAGGCTAACCGCTCGACCGCCAGGAGATTTTTTGCAGAGACCCCACCAGAATTACGTGCGGAGGAGCCGCGTGACTGCCCCTGCCGACCTCGACCCACGGAAGGATTCGGGTTCGGGTTCGGGTTAGGTTCGTGGTCGAGTTGGTCTGGGCCGACGCGTACAAGTTGAAAATGACCACACACTTTCTGCACGAAGTCATGTATGTGCCCACCAGTCCTGCACATAGCGATAGCCACATAGAGCAGGAGTTGCTGGAGATACGTAGGGCCTACCAGTACACGGTACCAAATGGGAACAGGGCGGTAGAGGCAATTTCGCAGTGTTGGGGCCTGAAACCTTTGTGACGTTGGCCAATCACACACACTAAAACCAACCAAATTGTGACAGAATTCGTACGCTGATTGGATGATGACTTGGAAGAACCTAGCTTGTCAATTCCGCCGCCCATCGCAGCATGCGCGGCATAGCGCCTGCAGCAGAAGCACCTCACAGTAGATAGAAAGCTCTCGATGGAGGAAGCACATCTGACGACCGCGCAGCAAGCACGTCGCCCAATCGTTCGTGTGATGCAACCACACAACCCCAAGACTGGAGACACAGATCACAGCAGCCGCAGCAGTAGAGGAAGAAGAGTGCGATGGCAAACTTGACAAATTGTCAAGCGGTTGAGAGCGAGAACCAAAAACCCCGAAACGTATAAAAACCAGAGGCAGAGCCACCTCGACACCCCGACAGCAAGCGTATATACGCATCTGTTGGAACTCGTACGATCACGGGGACTAGTCATGTCGTTGCTGCTGTTATTGCAGTAGCTGCTGTGTGTTATTGTCGTAGAGAGAGAGCGCCTACTCCCCCAAATCCGAACGTCGATTGGCGAGAAGAGACGAGGGAGGGGCTTTGGGAAGAGCGTGGCGGAATTGTAAGGACCGTTGAGGTATAAATATGGAGACCAAACGGTCGTTACATCATTGTCCAGAATGGCACGTACGTATCATTCGGCGTCGTGGATGGCTGGGGCCATTTATAAATATCCCGCATGCTCCGACGAATTGAGGTGATTTAATAAATGACTATGATGTAGCTCTATACAAGATCTTTCGAATGTGGCTATTTTCACGGCGAGGTTCCAACTACAGCGCTCTCGTGGTGGCGTCGCAGCAGAGAGCACATACATGGCACAAGCAACAACACAAAACTCGAAAACTTGAGCGACCCGTATCGAGAGTGCCTGCGCAAGCCTTGGAAATGTTTCCCTCTCCTCTTTTTTCGCCTCCCCCAGGCCCCGCTACTAAAAAATTGCCGCCAGGAGGGACTCCGGCCGCTGCTGCGGAGGGCTGATTGTATTTATTACGCACCACTAAGCGGGAGATTGGACAGACCCACTCTGTGCTGTCAACAGCAGGCAGTCTCAAATGGGAACACAGGACACAGGGCGCCAGGCGGTACAAAAATAAGTGCACTCCGAACAGCCCCAACACGTACGTACACACGTGCAAGTTCTCCGCCGCTGCCGCTGCCCCCCCCCGCGCGTGGTTTAACCCCTTTACATAGGAAGGACTACAGTTTCTTTTTGGGAACACACCAGTCAAGCACTATTAATAAGTAAGTGTCACGAGGGACCATAGTAAATAGGACCAAACATTGTTGAGAGAAAATAGGGAAATATGTAGGTTTTTGTGTAAACCGTAGGTCCTATTTACTATGGTCCCCCGAAAATGGTTTGTCCCCCGAAACGGGACTATAGAAGGGTAAAATAACCCCCCCCCCGGGTTTTTACCAGTAACTATTGCGGGGGACCATACCATACATGGTAAATAGGACCGAATACTGTTAATAAAAATAGTGAAATATATAGGTTTTCGTGTGTACCGTAGGTCCTATTTACTATGGTCCCCTGTGTAATAGAGATGACCGCTATCCGGGCACGTCGTAACTCCAAAAAAAACAAAGGCTGGACGTAAATAATTACCCGTCGGTGACTTCAGAACTGCAGCAGCCGTCCCATTTGGGGGACAGGCAACTCAAATTCTAAGTATTACGGGGGACCATAGTAAATAGGACCAAATATTGTTAATAAAAATAGTGAAATATACAGGTTTTTGTGTGTACCGTAGGTCCTATTTAATATGGCCCTCTGAGTGTGCGGCATTTTGAGGCACCAAACTCAAATGCCCACGTACCGGGTATACCCGTACCGTATAAAAGCGAGGTGCAAAAAAAATGGAAAAGAGGTGCGTCTAAATGAATGGACCTGAATTTCAATTTAATTAATTCGTACTGAAAATGGAGGTAATCATTTATTTTCCGTCTTCGGGCACACGAAATAACGTTGTTTTTTTTCCATTTCTTATTTTTCTTCGGCTCCGTGAAAAGTCCAGGCAAAAATTCAACTCTTTTCCAGAATTTCAGATTTCCGAGTCCCACATGCGGCGTATTTTCACGCGTAAAAAGCTACCGGGGTACGTATTTTCTTGCTTGGCACCCGGGATATTTGCGGGTTAAGGATCAGGCAGGATACTTCGTACGACAAGAGCGCCTTCATCACGACAGCAGAGATCAACCAAATTTCCGTCGTCGATAACTTACTACTACTCGTACTACTGCTGTTAGACTGACTGCCCGAAGAAAAGTGAAGCTGTTAATATAAATATTCCGTAAGGCTTACCTTACTTGCGGTACGAGTGAAAAAAACAAAACAAGCATATATATGCTGGTAGCACTATGGACGGAAATATAAGGTACGATTGGTATTAATGTTACTGCTGTTCAAAGCAAATACAAGGTACTATTGGTCGTATTAACACTACTGCTGCCTAAAGTATACTTAAAGTTACCATCGGAATCATATAACTGCCTCTAAAGTGTACTTGAGAGTTACGATTGGTACGATCACGGGGGGGCATAGTAAATAGGACCTACGGTACACACAAAAACCTATATATTCATCTATTTCTGCCAACAAAATTTGGTCCTACTTACTTATATATTCATCTATTTCTGCCAACAAAATTTGGTCCTACCTACATCTATTTCTGCCAACAAAATTTGGTCGTTGGCAGAAATAGATGAATATATAGGTTTTTGTGTGTACCGTAGGTCCTATTTACCATGGTCCCCCGTAAATAATGTTACTACTGCTGTCTTAAGAATACATATAATTCCGTCCAGAGCGGCACGTATTATTGTCGTGTTCCTAAAATACGTGTCGTACAGCGTGACCACCGGCTACCTAGTACGAAGGACCATAGTAAATAGGACCTACGGTACATACAAAAACCTATATATTGACCTATTTTTACTATCAATATTTGGTCCTATGTACTGTGGTTCTCCGTACTACGAGTGAGGCTTATCCCTTTTCGGACTGCAGTTCTGTTCTGTCTGGGGACAAATCACTTAGGATTTGAGTGGTTTGTCTCCCAAACGGGACTGCAGCGCTAAGGTTGAGCTTATTATGGCGAAATTGGCAGTATGACTCGAAATGTGAGATCGACAACAGCAGTAGCAGTATCCGTGGGAGTTATGCGCAAAACTAACATGGAGAACAGCAGTAGACTCTCTGGCAAAGAAAATGCAAAGGCAGGACAAGATAAGCAAAGACGGCAGCAGTCGTTCAGCCATGCTTACAAACAACCGCACTATTTACGTAGATTATTATACCAGTACCAGGTACTGCTATGATGTACTGAAATGAACAAGAGACCCGTGGGCAAAAGCACACAAAATCAAAATACAAAATGCAAAATCAAACACAAAATGAACAAAAATGTACAAAAACAAAATAGCAAAATCTGCAAAATAGAGACACAAAAAAAACAGCTGACAAAAACACAGCAGCGGCAGCAGCACTCGTACTCTGTGCAGCGCGCAAGCAAACACCGCATACCTGTGCTGTGGCTCAGGCATTGCGACGCTGCGCATCTCCTCTGGCGTGACCGAGTAGCTCAGCCTCCAGCCGTCTTCCCTCGCTCCGTCGCCGGCATTCTGGGCCTGCCTCGCCCCTCCCTTCTGGGCTGGCTGCATTGACTGGGTGGCGCTTCTGTGCTCCTCTGTGTGCTGCTGCTGCTGCTGCTGCTGCTGTGTTGTTGGCCAAGCCAAGCCTTATGTATAAGATTGGAACAAGGTTCCCAAAAAAAAAAATCAAAAACAACAGAAAAGCAAGAAAAAGTTTTGCTCATCAAAAGAGCTAAAAAACTCTCCTGCCTCTGCTGCGAGCTGTGTTTTTCTGCAGAAGCAGCAGCAGCAGCAGCAGCAGCAGGAGCAGAAGCAGCAAGCAGCAGTAGCTGCACAGGTAGGTAGCAGCAAGCAGAAGAAGTAGAAGAAGCAGTAGCGGTAGCAGCAGCGGTAGCGGCAGGAGAAGGAGGAGAGAAGGAAGACGATCAATCACAGCCGCGAGTGTTGTAAAGAGCTGCTGTTTGTATCGCCAAGTGGTTCTTCTGCGGCCGACGCAACAGCAGCAGCAGTGGTCTGGGACAGCAAGCAAACCTCTCTGTCTCTCTCTAGCAGCTGCTTCGTTGTGTTGGTTCGACATTTTTTTTTTTTTTTTTTAGGCTCTTTGGTTCTGCGGAGAATTCCCCGAAAACGTAAAGCCAATAAGTTTCTTTATAAACTCCCAGAAATCTCTCCGCCTGTTTTTTTCTCCGTCCACTTTTTTTTCTGTACGAATCTCTCCCACATCTCATGATGATTTCTTGTTGCCAAGCATGACCCATGCAAACTGCGGGTATCTCCTCTCTCTAGGCCTGAAACCATCGACTTGTAGATACACTGGTGGTGCCTCGCCGCCGGTGCTTTCTCTGTTCTCTGCATCATGGCAGAAGAGGTGATGATGATACGACGCAAAATATTTTTGGCTGCAAAAATACACTTTGATGTGATGGTTGTTATTACACATCATCATCATCGGGTTCGCTGCTGGCGGCGGGCTTCTCGGGTCATGATGATGACGGTGATGCTGCTGCTGATGGTCGCTGGTTGGACCTTGCCTGTGGCTGCTTCGAACAGGATCAATGTCGCCCTCCACGCGCAGAGCAACTACGCGACGCACGGCTGGGTTGCAGGTGAGTCTGTGCGGTTCGGCCGGCGGGCCGGGGGGGGGGGGGGGGGGGGCGTGTTTTGTGGAATAACGTTTTTTTTTTGTTGTTTCTGTTGGTTCTTTTCTTTCTCCGTAAAAGATACAAGTACACTCTACTACGACAGTCAGTAACTCTACGAGTGCACGATGGCCGCGAGCGTATCCTAATAGATCACAGAATCGGCCCAATGATCACGAGCAACAGAGAGCACGGGCAATGGAAGCATCAGTTTACGAGGGTTCTTACCTGGTGGCTTCTGCATGAAGTGTTGCGCGACTTCTTTATCTATACAACTGAATTCAGAAGTACTGTATGTATGACGGGGGTCCATAGTTAATAGGACCTATCATGTACATAAAACCCTATATATTTACCTATTTTTACTAACAATATTTGGTCCTGTTAACTACGGACCCCCGTAATAGCACTATGTAAAAATCGAGAGATCACCTCTTGGATACCTCTTGGAAAAATTTCTTGCGTGGTTTCTGTGTCATGCGCAATGTTGATCTTTTGATACCAAGCTTTGACCAATTGTATCATACCACAGGTAGGTCAGCACAGGCAGGTCACAGGCAGGTCACAAGTTCACGACCCGCCACGAGGGGCCGGCTCGTCACTCTACCTGCCGAAAATTTCATGGCATCATCGCTTTACGATATTATTTACGATGGCAATGCAGCCCCCCTCATGCTTGCTGGCGTGCGCGCAACGAAAGAGCTACTACTATTCATACGTACAACGGCAGCAGTACACATCGATGGAAGCTACTACTCTGTAAATTCTACCGTACGAGCGTACTACCGTTGTTGTTGTGCCCGTTGCTTTTAATTTCTACCCTGCGTTTTACTAAGAAATATTGCGATAAAATAACGTAAAACGGACTTATCATACCATAATATGAACCTGTTATACTACCACTCCGACCCAAAATATATGGACCGTTTAAACCAAATAATTATATGATAGCGGCCCCTATATTTCGGGTCAGAGTGGTACAGTACTGCTGTGCCAGGTATATATATACAACAGTAGTAGAACGCAAGGAAAAAACACAGGCCCTGCTCGTATATCATAAGAAATGATTTACAGGCCGAATTTCTCGACAACGGGGAGAAGAGTGACAACGCAGAGCGATGCTGCGCCTGTTGAAATACATCAATTTCTCGTCGGATAGGGTTACTCGTACACTGAGTCAAGCTGCTTGATATTTTAGTAGATAAGAGTTAAATTACTGCGATACCTGTGAGCCCCGCCCCGGGGACTTGGGGGCGGGCCTATATCCTCGCGAAATCAAACGGTAATTTTCGACGATGATCATTGGCTGGCAGGTCCGACAACGAAAGGTACGAGCCGGGCTCGAACCGGCACATGAAAAATAAAACGAAGCCGGGAAAGGGGTTTCCTCTGGCTCTCCCCCGGGGCTAAAAACAAGCCAAAGGAAAAACTCGACGAGATCTCATCCCCACTATTACACGGGGGGCCATACTAAACAGGACCAAATATTGTCAGTAAAAATAGGGAAATACGTAGGTTTTTGTGTGTACCGTAGGTCCTATTTACTGCCAGGTATGTTTTCCCGTAGTAGTTCCTCACCTGCTGTTGTGAGAGGATGATCTGGTAAATAGATGATCTGGTAGATGATCTAGATGATCTATATGATCTAGTTCTCGACCTGCGGTTATGAGAGGATGTGCATCATCTACATATCTGCACACGCTCGTATTACGGAGGACCATAGTAAATAGGACCTACGGTACACACAAAAACCTATACATTTACCGATTTTTAATTACAATATTCGGTCGTACTTGCTATGACCTCCCGAAATAGTACCGATCCAAACCAGGAAACATGTGCCATATAGACCACGCAGATTATATGGACCCCACCCGGCAAAAGTTGATAGACCATACCTGTCTGCCCTGAGGGATCTAGATCAGGGATTGGTGGGAATCGATCATCTGTCAGGGGTGGAAATATCTCGTCGACCCCTTAGATACCTCGCTCGGCGTTTACACTCACCCTGTTGTCCAGAAAAACATGTTCTTTGTGAGTGTGTTACCTTGCAATACCGCTGTGTCCCAAAAATCAAAGTTCAAGCTCGCGCCGCGCGTAGTCGGATGCGAAATATTTTAATATCAACAACAGTGACAATAGTAATGCAGTTTGATCTCTACTCTCACCTCCCCCCCCCCCCCCTATATATATACCTGGTATAAATATCGTATATGTATATAGGTTGGGTGGTCGTCGGTTGGCGACGACGCGGTAAAACACGCCTCTCACTGCGTGAGCTAGACAGCCAGGGTACCGGGTTTTTTTTGTTTTTGTTTTTGGCGGTTAGGGTCCATCTTAACGGGGAACACTAAGTTTTCGTTATTTGGAAATACATTTTTAATTTCAACGAATTTTAATTTTATTTCGAAAAAAAGAAACGTGTTTGTATCCTGTCGGAAAACGGCGTATTAATTGTCAAACAAAGAGGAATTCGGAATATCCTGGAATATCGCACCGCGTCACACAACGCCCAACCGGCAAACAGCAACGAGCGTGGACGAGAACGAAGGTTTGTGTTGTCGCTTGAGCGCCGCCGCCAGCATTTTTTTTTTTTTGGTGGCGCGGGATAGGAAGCTATCACTATCAGGGTGTCTTGGGTGGGCGGAGGGAGCCCTCAAGCGCCACGCGCGGAGCAACAACGGTGATGTAGCTGTCGAGGTCTCGAGCGTACTTTCTGTTTTTTCGCTCGTTTGCTCGGTTTTCGTGATGGTTGGCCGATCGAGCAGGCCGAACAATGTGGCTTGCGGCCCCCATGATTTGTTTCAAGCGCCACCGCCGGGGTACGATGTGCTATGGTCTGTGGCTGTGGGCGCGGCTATTGCGCCGGTCGCCTCTCGTTGAGGTTCGCGTTTTATCGCCTCGATCGTGATCACCGAAGCGGCCAAGAATCACCCCAGAGTCCACCGGGGGTGTTGACCCACCATGAACATGCTACATCAAGGCTGATCAACTCCCAAATTCAAAATTGAAATAAAACCAATCACGCGAAAAAGGTCTCGAAAGGCTTTTCACTCAAATTGAAATTTTCTAATTTACCTTGAGAATGCCTGCTTGGTGAGTTACTCTTCGGGCAATCAGATGCAAATTAAATTGGAAAAAAAAAAACAAATTAAGTTGAAAAAAATAAAACTCCTCGTTAAGATGGGCCCTTACCACGGCCGGCGGTCGAGTTAAATCATTTTTTGTGCGGGGAAAACCTTTGCTCTGCACAAGGGGGATGATCGTATCACGTAGTGTGTATATGGTGAGGCACTCACGAGGCAGTTACATAGTAAACCCAATGCTGTCTCTGGAAGTGGTCACACCAGAAAGTACAACGTCAATTCATTGATGTTGTCATCCAGATGGAAGAAAATCAGCATCTAAAGCGGTTCTTAGTAGGATGCAGCTCACCCTTCATGCGACTCGTCCAACACCTCACGTTTCGCTTCACGCTTGCTGCAAGCAACGTCTGCCTGGTCGGTGAAGGCCGACGCGCTCCGTCCCGGCATTGTAGGGATGTCAGGCTCTATGGTCATACGACTACGGCCATGCGTTAGATCGACTACATTTCTCCTATCGAGTACACTCCCCCCACTCTGCGCCCACCTCGCCCTTCCGCCCACCCCCACCCTCCCTCCACTTTCCAGGATCTGAGGTGACCACAATAGGCCTACAGCGAGCGTTTCAGGCTCTGAGCGTTGTCGACCGGTGTCAGGTTAGTAAATACCCGGGTGTTTCGCGAGTCATGACCCGACCCGCTACTCGAGTCATAGGGGGTTCAAATGTCACGGGTCGTGTCGAGTCGGGTCAGGAAGTGTTTAAAATCTCACTGGTCGGGTCAGGTCGGGTCAAGAGGTTTTCAAATTTCACGGGTCGGGTCAGGTCGGGTCAGGTCGGGTCAAGTTTTTCAACTCTCACGGGTCGGGTCGGGTCGGGTCGGGTTGGGTCAAGAATTTTTCAAATCTCACGGTCAAGAGGCGATCAAAAGCTCACGGGCCGGGTCAGGTCATGCCTCACGGGGACCGAGTCACTCGCGGGTCGGGCCAGCATGACCCGCGAGTTGTTTTCTGCTGACCCGCGGGTCGGACCCGGGCATCCGGCTCGCGGATCTGATACTCAAAAACACTTCCACGTTTTCCGCTCTCTTACTCAAAGGCTCTCTCGTACAAATGCCCAATAAAACTCCTTTGGTATCATGTTAAAATTTTAAAACGGCGCCAAGTTCATATACGCGTGCCCTGCATCCATCCATACACACTACAGCCAGACCACATAGCGCCGTGGGGCACCAACACGAATATTTAATTGTTTTGGAAGTGTCGACCCCCGGGCCAGATCTGTAGGTCAAACCTGAAGGTCAATATGAATGGTCTCGCGGGTCGAGGTGACCCGACCCGCATGAAACCGGTGTCTAACGGGTCAATCAGGAGGTGGCGGGTCGGGTCGGGTCGGGTCAGGAATGAAATCTCGCGAGTCGAGTCGGGTCGGGTCGGGTCGGGTCAGGGGTGAAATCTCGCGGGTCGAGTCGGGTCGGGTCGGGTCGGGTCATGAATTTTTCAAATCTCACGGGTCGGGTCGGACCGGGTCAACAGCTTTTTAAGTCTCGCGGGTCGGGTCGGGTCGGGTCAGGAAGTTTTCAAAATCTCGCGGGTCGGGTCAGGTCAAGATAATATACCTAAACAAAATCGCGGGTCGGGTCGGATCAGCTGACCCGACCCGACCCGACCTGTGAGGTTTGACCTGACTCGCGAAAAGTTCTGGTAAATACAACCATGTATTCAATAGTTTTATACCTGCATCGTATCGAAAAAAAACGGATGTATCGAAATATCGAAATACCGAGCTTCGATAACCACGGGGCGGCTACAGCGAATGTTAATATGCACCGTTAAGGTTGTGATGGGTATTAATCGTATCGAGGTTTTTCGATGTATCGGAAAGCATCGAAATTCTAAAGCTGTGAGTCGTCAGGATTTCACGACTAAATCACTAATCGGTAGGTTGCGCTAGCCAGCTAAGCGACTTTAGTCGTCAAGTCGGCTGGCGAAGCCAGCGGATAGCCAGCTTAGCGACTTGCCGACTCGACTTAGGCGAGGTGGAACGAGACAAATCAGCTCCTCACCGACCAAGGGGGCCGCCGCCCGAAGAATAAAAGAGATCTCTTGCATTCGACAACCCTTCTAAAAACTAGAGAAAACCCGATAAATCGGATACAGTAGCTGCAAACCCCGGGAAACGACAACCTCTTCCGGCCAAAAAATAGTTGGTGGCTCAAGTCGTGCGGGCTCACGGCCCTACTAACTTTGATGGATCGTATCAAAAGGGTTTCGCCCTTCATTCATCTCCAGGCGCCCGACACCCACGTATTGCGCCTTTCCCGTTTGGCGGCCCTTAGTTTTGTGGACTAGTTCTCGTGATGTTTTTTGTTTGCCGGTGTTAGAAGTCGTAACGAACGCTTTCGATGTGTCGGAATGTCGAACTTGGATTTATCGGAATATCGAACTCCGACATATTTGTGCGTCGGTGCGGCTACAGCGAGCTTTCGAAGCCTTGAGCGGTGTTGACGGGTGTAAGATTAGTATACTGTGATGATCCCTCCATAGTGCCGGTACGTACCGTAACCGCCAGTCAGCAATACCGGTACTATATGGTAGAACCAACCGGCACTAATTACTCCGCGCACTGCCTGCCACACTGGCGACGATAGTCCCATCTCTGCTGCCAAGCGATTCATTCCACAGGCACTATATAGCTATATAGAGCGGGCAGCCGGCATTTGGACGCGTTCCATGATAGAGGGACCACTACTACTACTACTACTACTACTACTACTACTACTACTACTACTACTACTACTACTACTACTACTACTACTACTACTACTACTACTACTACTACTACTACTGCTACTCCTACTACTACCACTACTACTACTACTACTACTACTACTACTACTACTACTACTACTACTACTACTACTACTACTACTACTACTACTACTACTACTACTACTACTACTACTACTACTACTACTACTACTACTACTACTACTACTACTGCTACTCCTACTACTACCACTACTACTACTACTACTACTACTACTACTACTACTACTACTACTACTTCTACTACTACTACTACTACTACTACTACTACTACTACTACTACTACTACTACTACTACTACTACTACTACTACTACTACCACTACTACTACTACTACTACTACTACTACTACTACTACTACTACTACTACTACTACTACTACTGCTGCAGCTACTACTACTACTGCTACCACTGCTCGACTCCTCCTCCTCCTCCTGCCACTACTACTACTACTACTACTACTACTATTACGGGAGGGATGGTAATCATGACCCAGGATAGACCCACAAACCATTCGTGTCCCCCTATGTTCACATGGAATACTTGGTTCTGATTACCGTGATACGTTCACACCTCAAACAGATTATCTACAGATCACAGAATCCTATTTCAAGATCCAGATGTTTCAAGACAGATAGGTCATCTACTCCCGGTCCTGTACGATCTGCCTCATCACGTTGCCGGATGGGACCCTTGTCATCCGCGCGATCTGTCATTAGCACAAACATGCTCCCTGGGTTGGATTTATACTGCGCAGATCCCGCACAACCTCTCACGACGGCAGGTGAGGAACTACGGTAGATCATCTACAGATGGATCGTGATCTATCTGTACATGACAGATGGCACCACACCCCCCTTTAACGCATTGCTCATAACACAAGCCACCGCCCCCATAAGGAGCATCCTGCACAACAACCTCTTACCACGGCAGGTGATGAGCTAGATCATAACTTCCGGTGACTAAATCATGATCTATCTGTAGATGACATGTGCGTACCAACAACGGTGCTGGAGATAGCAAAGAGGTTCTTGATACATCACGAAGCGTAATTTATTTTCCTCACAGCATTCCCCCCTTTTGAGTCCGGGCCGTCTTGTAATCCATCCTAGCGGGTTTCCTGCTGACATGTACAGCCATGCACACAACATGGATACCTGCTTCTGGGGGGTGTCACCGCTTGAGAGTACCACCAGGTATCGCTTTTCTCTTTTGCTTCATGCCTGCGTGCGCGTCTAAAGCGAGACGACCTATCTGTAGCCGGGGGCCCCTGCCGAGGGAGTACGGGGGGTATACCTGTGGAGGTTGTGGGTGCCCTCGAAAGAAAACTGGAAACAGGTTTTGGGCAACCATTTCGTACACAATAATAATAATAATAATAATAATAATAATAATAATAATAATAATAATAATAAAACAAAAAAAAAAGAAGAGGAAAAAATAAAACGGAGCCACCATGCCGGAGCTGAACACAGGCTACTAATAGCGGGTTTTGGGTTTTCGTCAGGAAATGAATAAGACATGATTTTTTTTTTTTTTTAGTTTTTGTCTTTGCTCGATTTCAGTATACCCCCCCTGTGCTATATACCTGACACATATTTTTACACAGGTTGGGTCGGCGTCGGTTGGCGTCGACCCTGTGAAAGACGCCTCCTACTGCGTAATCTAGACAACTCTTACGGAGGACCAGAGTAAATAGAACCTACTTTCTGCCCAAAAACCTACACATTTTACTACTTTTACGAACAATGTTTGGTCCTATTTACTATGGTCTCCCGTAATATTTTTCTGTCGCCCAATATTTCTTCGACTAAAATTCAACTATTACGGGGGGCTATAGTAAAAAGGACCTACGGCACATACAAAAACTGTATATTCCCCTTTTTTTACCATCACTGTTTGGTCCTATTTACTATGGTCCGCCGCAATAGCGTGCCGTTTTAGTTTTATTTTATTTCTTGGCGGTCGAGTTTGATCTTATGTTCGTGCGGGGTGGAGTGGTCCCGGCAAGGAGGATGATCGTATCACGTAGTGTGCATATGGTGAGGCACCCATGAGGCAGGTACGTTATAAACCCATTGCTGTCTCTGGAAGTGGCCACATCAGCAGTTAAATCAACTCATTGACACTGTCATCCATGTTGCAAGAAAATCTGCCTCTAAAGCGGTTCTTAGTAGGACGCAGCTCACCCTTCATGCGACGCGCCCGACACCTCACGGTGCTTCGCGGATGGTGCAAGCAATATCGGGCTGGTCGGTGGAAACCAAGCGTGCTCCGTCCCAGCACGGTAGGGATGCGATAGTCCATGGTCAAACGACTACGGCCATGCATGGCATGAGTACTACCCCCCCCTTCTGTCTGGGACTAAAAAAAAATAAGACGGGGGTTGTTTGTTTTTTTGTGCGTCCCTTTGTCTCCCCTTGTCTGAGGGGTCGAAAATTTCGTCGAACCTCATTTTTGCAAGGTGTGTGTGATACTTCGATCGCCATATGTCTACGTGGACGGCGAGCGCCTAGGCTAGAACACTATTCCCAGAAACCATAGTTAATAGGACCTATGCTATACATAAAAACCTATATATTTGCCTATTTTTACTAACAAAATTTGGTCCCGTTAACTATGGACCCCCGTAATAACAATATTTGGTCCTATTTACTATGGTCCTCCGTAATATTTCACAGTTTCTTGTTAGTTTACTATTACGGGGGTACATAGTTAACAGGACCTATGGTATACATAAAAACCTATATATTTACATTTTTTACTAACAAAATTTGGTCCTGTTAACTATGGACCCCCGTAATACTATCGTGACCAGGGATCTTCTAGAGTCCTGTTTTCTTGCGAGAGAGGGCCGATGCTGCTTGTGCTGTCCGTGTGTCATACCAGGTAGTCCCGGGCGAGTGGCCGCGTCGTCGCGAGTTTCATGCTTGCGTTCAGTATAGAGAGTGTATGAGGGATACTACTGATTTAAGGAAGGATATTTGGTTTATATAGGAACGGCATCTACGCTACTTTGTCAGAAGGCAAGCATAATAGTAATAATAAAAATAATAATAATATGGAGAGACAAGGCCAAACTATTTCGTTCACGCCCGAATCCTTAATGAACCAAGAAAGGTTAACGTTTCTTGACCCCCCCAATTGCCTCAATGTTCGTCATCGTGCGGGTTGCTCCAGGCCCTTTTTTGGGTAGACGAGGGACTACGCGTCGAGTCCGACATAGAACCCGCCGCTATTAACAGCAGAAGGCAGCTGGTTGCACGAGTGCAACACAATCTACTGAAGTGGTGTAGTGGCTAGCATAACGATAAATGCATTCAGATTGAATGTCTACAGCATCAAATTCCCTCTTCTGGCGTAGTACCGGGTTCGATTCCCGGCTTCAGTATTATTATAGGACTCGTAATAAATAACAAAAAAAAAAATGTACAAAATATCAACTGAAGAATTGTTTTCAGCATGGTAGCTTATTCTGTGACGTTGTCAGTCGTCTACGAGTAAAGCGTGCACGCCCAGCATTGCGGGTTTAGGGTCAGCCCTCCCTCCGTTTGCGCTGTAACTCGGACACCAGGTCCTGCTGTACACCAGTTCCCCAACCACCGCGCAGATACATGCTTTACCGCAACCGTCACATTTTTTTTTCTATGAATCTCCCAAGAGGGTTAATAAACGGTGTTTCATTCTCACATGCGTGATGTGTACGTCTCGCGGAAAATGTCGATCCCGATTTTTCTTTGCTACTTGAGAAACGCACTCCCGTTTTGGGGACAAACCGCTCAAATTCTAGGTGATTTGTCCCCCAAACGGGACTATTTGTGCTGTCCTAACCGTACTCGAAAGGGTTAAGAACTGCACTCCCGTTTTTTGTGCGACTTTGTTTTTCGAGACTAGACTTGGGAGTTTTGTTTCTGTGCGGTACAGTGACAATACAAATATATATATATATATATATATTATATACCAGGTATATATTAAATATATTGATATATAATACATATATTTTATTTATAATATATATATTTATCTGTTTGTTTCTGCACAGCAGTGCAGCACCGAAAAGGGTTCAGCTCTGAAGACTCTCGGGGTAGCTCTTGGCGTCCCGAGACTAGACTTGGAGTTTTGTTTCTGTGCAGTACAGTGACAATACAAATATATATATTATATATATTATATACCAGGTATATATTAAATATATTGATATATAATACATATATTTTATTTATAATATATATATATATCTGTTTGTTTCTGCACAGCAGTGCAGCACCGAAAAGGGTTCAGCTCTGAAGACTCTCGGGGTAGCTCTTGGCGTCCCTGCTTTCCGCTGTAAAAAATGGTCTTCCCCAACACAGACACGTGCTTCGTGTGCGGTCCTACGTACGATCTTAGGAGTGCGCCAACTTTTAAGCTTCAGGCTCCGCACATAAAAAAAAAAAAAAAAAAAAAAAACTCCCCCAGGTATAACTCGTCCGTGAGCTAACGTCAACCATTGTGGGCCTGCAGTCAGTCCCGTTTGAGGACAAAAGGTTCTCACAGGTTTTTGTGTGTGCCGTAGGTGCTATTTCCTATGCCCCCCCCCCCCCCCCCCCCATATCAGCGACAAAGAATGCCTTCCAAGATACGAATCGCAGTGGAGAGGGGATAGTAGCGCATGTGTGTGGCCCCCAGATCTGAGCTACTATCAACAGTACGATGGAGAGAGAAAGAGAAGATGAAGATATATACGCACGTAACGGAACGGAAAACCACTACGGAGGGCCATAGTAAACAGGACCTACGGTGTGCACAAAATCCTGTGTGTTTACCTGTCTTTACTAACAATATTTTGGTCCTGTTTACTGTGTTCCCCTCGTAACAGAAGAAACAAAAGAAGGGCCGGAGCAGAGGGTTTAACTCCGAAACTTGCGTCACCCACCGACAGGTGTTTGCTCCTTTTTCTTACGAGGGCCTGTCGGATCGGAGGTGGGACTTGGTGCTGGTGGAAGGGTACACGGGGTCAGTCCCGGCTTTCATTCACGAGGTAGGGCCACTGCTGATGGAAAACCCTCTGTGCCGTAGAAAATATTCCGCACCTCGGGCAGGTAGATGATGATCTATCACTGCAGATCATGATCTATCTGAGGCGTTGCCTAGACCATGTGCCATGTACGGGTTCCACCCGCGAAACATGAGCTAGTACATACAAAACGTGGGAAATAATTTGCTTTGAAAAAATCTGCCGTAGATCACGACCTGAGAATCGATGATCTGACCTAGGTGTGGACTATTTCACAGCCTACCCGCCCCCTCCCCCCCCTTCCCCCCTCGCCTGGCCGCCCACGGTAGTAAAATATGCTTGGCGTACCGATAAGTTTCATGTGCTGTAAGTTGGGGCAGCGTCGGTTGGCAAAGACGCTGTAGGACGCATCGATCACTGCTGCGTGAGCTGTTACGGGGGATCATAGTAAATAGGACCAAATACTTTTAGAAACAGTAGGTAAATATATAGGTTTCTGTGTGTACCGTAGGTCCCATTTACTATGGCTCTCCGTAACAGACAACTCGTGTATTCTTTTTTTTTTTTTACTTTCTTTTTGGGTTTCGGCGGTCGCCATGGCCAGCGGTCGAGTTAGAATCATTTTGTGCGGGGCCGAGAACCTCAAATCCGCACAAGGGAAAGGATGGTATCACATATATAGTGTGCACGTACCGTTATATGGCTTGGCACCCGCGAGACAGTTACATGCGTAGTGCACCTATTGCTCAATCCATTCGAAGCCGTCATCCATTGTGCAAGGCCGCCTCGCCAGCGATTCTTAGTAGGATACAGCTCTCCCTTCATCCGACTTGCTCAACACCTCAAAGCGCTTCGAGCTTGGGTTTGAAGCAATGTCTGTCTGGTCGGTGAAAGCCCGACGTTCTCCGTCCCGGTGGCTGTAGGGATGCGAGGGTCTATGGTACATGCGACCGCGGCCATGTATGGCGATGAGTGCACCCCCCCCTCCCCCTCCGTCTTCCATTTACTTCGTCGGTTTCGAGACAGCCCCCGCTCCCCTCCCACACTATGACCGTTAAGCCCCCCTCCTGCTCCGTCCCGGCATTTGTAGGGATGCGAGGGTCTATGATCATACAACTACGGCCACGTATGACATGCGTACCTCCCCCCCCCATCCCCCCCCCCCCGCCTCCCTCCCCTCCCCGATCTCTTCCCTACTTTCCTTGCGTTGCGGCCCCCATGTCCATTATCCCGACGACCGCTACAGGTGCGAGCCGGAAACAGGGCGGTAGTGGTGCTTTTCTACTGCCTAGACACGTATCCGTCCCTCGCCGTGGTCGGAAACCTGGACGTCGATGCGTTCCTCACGAACAGCCGGGTTCTCCTGCCCAGACTCCGACAGGCGAGGACCTGCAGACGTACGGGAAAAAAAAACAAAACCCTGGATAGATAGGTACTCGTAGATCAGGTCATCAAACGAGTAAATCAGGTTTCGCCGCATAAAATATCTCGGTCATATTAAATCCCGGACATACGAGATCCCGTCCGTATCAGGTAATGAAACGAGTGGAGCTGTGAGTCGGAACGAAGTAAGTCGCCAATCATTACGGGGAACCGTAGCTGTCAAGACCCATCATGAGGCGTTTTACGGTAGAGGTTCACCTTTTTTTTTTCTGAGGCTCCTCACTTGACCTTAATGAGCTCCATACCTCACCCGAAAACGGACTTCAGCAAAAATAAAGTTGCATTCTCAATGAATCTTCCCACGGCCCGAGTGTACAAAAATGTCATTAAAAAAAAAAAAAAAAATTGACATTCCGACAATTTTGGGCTAAGGAACCTCGTCATTCCGAAAACGTTTTCGAGGAAATATGCTATTGATACCTCTATAGTAGAACGCGTCTCATATGCACAAAATATATATTCCGTTATTTCCACTAAGCACATTTGGTCCTGATTACTATACAGTTATTGCGGGGGACCACAGTTAATAGGACCTATGGTATACATAAAAACCTATATATTTACCTATTTTTACTAGCAATATTTGGTCCCGTTAACTATGCCCCCCCGTAATAGTCGTTTCAAGGAGGCTATCCGATATACCGGGTTTCCATCCGTAGTTGTGGGAAGGACTGCTGGATGCAGGCTACATTGGGTAGTATTGTGGAAGGGGGGTGCTCCCTCGGCCAGTAAGGCCTGATTCGGCCCGGTTCGCTCGCCTGACATGACTTAAGTCGGCAAGTTGCCTGGTCATCAGACTGCTTCGGCTGCCGAAACGCCGACCGAAGTCAATAAGTTCGGCTGACGGAACCACGATGCGTAGAATCGCCTGGGAAAGGAAAAAACCACGGCATCACAAGAGGACGCTCGACGACGGGCACCTCTCAAGCATTCACGGCAGCAGTGGTCCCTCTATAGCGCCGGTTCAGTACCGGCTGCCCGCTCAAAGTACCCGTGGAATCGCTTGGCAGAGATGGGACTATCGTCACCAGTGTGGCAGGCAGTGTGCGGAGTAAAATGTGGGCTGCCGCTTCAACGCCGGTATTTTTGGCGGGCTCATACCGGCAATACTGCTGTGGGACCGTTTCCAATGTGTGCCAAGCTAACACACGAACACGCAGCGCACAACCGAAAGCAGCAAAAGCCAGAACAAATTCAGTGGCGTCGACAATATATTTCAACGTTGTCGACGGGTCATGAAGGACCAGACGCGCGGCTCGGGTCCGGAGGTCTCCAAAATCTCACGCGTCGGGTCGGGGGCGCATTACGTGCCTCGAACCGACTTAACCCGCGAGTTCTGACCCGGCCCGTAAAGAGCCGTGGAAATGACGCCTTGTGTGCGCCTCTTCAGCACTGCGTCGTACCGCTTTGAGAAGAGGGGGTGGAGGAGGTTGTGTCCACCGCCGCGGTGTCTGGCGCTGAGAACGTTACTTTTTGACCGGCGCCGGCGGAAGCTGTGGCGGGTACGGCGGGCACGGTTAACACGGAATCGTGGAAGTCGCGAACCGCGTTCATGTCGGCAGTGAGTGTCCGGCTGGAACCTCGTGGAAAGAAGGTGACTATTAATAAAAGCAGCACACGCCTGGTGCTTCGCATCTCAAATACATCCAAAACGTACGCACATGCGCATGTTCGTTGTGCCTCTTTAGCTTGACAGTTACGTGCCGGTTCGGGATATTGGCATATTGTGCATTATGTGATTCTTGACATCTGGGTGCCATGTTATGGGATGACGCACAATGTCACTTCTGCTGTCCCTACCACTGCTGGGAGATAATAATAAACGACCTGAATCATCAACTCATCGATTGTCTGGGTGTCTTGACTACCTGTGCTTGGGGCTGACGAACACTCTAGAGAGTCGTTGGTACCGACGCAGCCTCATTATGGGGGATGAACTTGATGATCTTAGAGCCGTAGTCTCGGAGCAGGGCCTTACTCTCCAAACTTTACAACATGCAGCCGCAGACGCGGAGGAGCGTCTAAAATCGTCTCTACTTGCTGAACTGCTTGAGATGATGGCGACTCTATTGAGAACGAGTCGAGAGAGTAAGGCACAGCGGAAGTCCGGCAGGGAGCAGGGGCTACCTGCCGTAGATACAGCAGGGAGGGATGCTGTGTCGCCATCGTTGGATCGCTCCGACGATGGCACGATGGAGCCGGGAAAGCGAAGGGGAGGTGTTTCCGGTGCAAGGCTGCGGGCCACCACAGCAACAGTTGCACTGCAAAGCTCTGCGAAAGGTGTGGTGGGAGAGGACACGAGAGCAGCAAGTGCGCATCGCCGGCGGACATGGATGGATCGCCGGCGGAGGCCGTGTTTGCGATTGTGGGGGATCCCGGAGATGATGATGTGGAGACGACGGCGTTTTAGGGGCACTGCAGCTAAAAGCCCTACGGCGGACAACCGTAGGCACCTCCGCCGTGTGTTGCGAGCGGGGGACTTCAAGTCGTACGACATTTATTTGCCGTACGCACTCCACTTCAGAGGTTGTGGAGGCAGCAGATATGGGGTTATCGCTCAGCGAGGGTACATGTCTGCATGCAAATCCCGCGAGAAGCCGCACGGCCGCCAGCCGTGTGCAACCCTACCGGGGGGTGTTAGGTGGGGCAAAGTCGCGCGACATAATAGCTGCGTGCATTCTGCTGCTGTTAAAAAGCGGTGGCAGGAAACGGGCGTGGGGTAATCGTGGACTGTCTGCAGCAGTACCAAATAACGATGGGGTTTCGTCCGGGTGGCAACAAGCGAGCAGATCTGGGTATTTCGTCAGCCGGAGCTTCAGGCAAGGTCCGGCAACATCGCGGGGCGGAGGGGGCAGGTCTGGTCATCATGGTGTGATTTCGTAGGAATGAATGGTGAATTTAATTTTACGATGGATACACCTGTCGATCGAAATTATTATTTTGGTCATCATGGTGTGATTTCGTAGGAATGAATGGTGAATTTAATTTTACGATGGATACACCTGTCGATCGAAATTATTATTTTTTGGTCGAACGTGAGGTCTATTTATTTGCGGCCAGGGTGGAGAAACCGTAGATAGTAGACGATGTATCATCTGGGATTCTTCGTTCTGGGTGGTATACGTAGCCTTTTGGCCTGGTAGCTTCGAAATGTATTCTCATGTTCAAATCAAACAGTCTTTGTAAATTCGAAAAACTTGTAGTGTTTTTCTGGTGTGGACAGGACCAGATGGGGCCTGGTAGAAATGAAATGCATACTGGTAGCGGTACGGAGAAATAAGGGTAGGCTGATACACCAAAGAGAGGTGAGGTGTATTGCTGGTATTGGCGGTGGCTACTGATTATATTGCAAGGGTGGAGAAACCGTAGATAGTAGACGATGTATCATCTGGGATTCGTTCTGGGCGGTATACGTAGCCTTTTTCGCCTGGTAGCTTCGAAACGTATTTTCATGTTCAAATCAAACGGTCTTTGTAAATCCGAAAAACTTGTAGTGTTTTTCTGGTGTAGACAGGACCAGATGGGGCCTGGTAGAAATGAAATGCATACTGGTAGCGGTATGGAGAAATAAGGGTACGCTGATACACCAAAGGGAGGTGAGGTGTATTGCTGGTATTGGCGGTGGCTACTGATCATATTGAATTTTGCGGGTATCTTTTATTTTTGGCAGTAGACTACTGCCTGCGAAATAAAGGAGGGTGAGCATATTCATGGTTGATTGGTTGTTCTGCCAACAGTATCATTTTGCGAATACTTGTTCGCATCGGAGAAAAGTGGAACATAAAATATTTTCTGCGAACGATCGAATAGTTTTCGTAGCTGGGAGGGCTTAAGCTGTTCGTGTCGACAGCAGTAGCGGCATTTTATTTTTTCTTTATTCGATTATTAGGAGCTACTGGGTAGCGACTATTATTTTTTTTCGGGTAACTTTAGCGCCAGATAAATTCTAATTTTACAAGTGAAAAAGGACGTATGCTATCTCGCATTACCGTTACGATCTGAGAATTTATGACGGGAGTAGGGGGCAAAAGGAGACTTTTGTCCGGGGGAACGGGGTTCTCCGCGATCTCTGGCATTGTACTTTTCACCTTAGTTTTTATTATTTTTTTGGCGTGGATATATTGTAATATCGTCTACAATTGCAATATTTCTCTGTGGGGAGAGTGAGAGGTTTTTGCTCACAGGGGTGGGTTTCCTCTTTCTTTTCGATTTTTTTTGTTTGTAGGTGGTTTAGGTCATGGAGTTGTGTGTTGTTGTCTTGGTTCGTCAATGTTACGTAAAGAGTCAGGGAGGGTGTTCGTTGTGCCTCTTTAGCTTGACAGTTACGTGCCGGTTCGGGATATTGGCATATTGTGCATTATGTGATTCTTGACATCTGGGTGCCATGTTATGGGATGACGCACAATGTCACTTCTGCTGTCCCTACCACTGCTGGGAGATAATAATAAACGACCTGAATCATCAACTCATCGATTGTCTGGGTGTCTTGACTA
Organism: Macrocystis pyrifera; assembly: GCA_031763025.1. Taxonomy (NCBI): domain Eukaryota; class Phaeophyceae; order Laminariales; family Laminariaceae; genus Macrocystis; species Macrocystis pyrifera. The sequence goes on from JASSKH010000002.1 coordinate 776,715, forward strand.
CCTGTGCTTGGGGCTGACGAACAGCGCACACTCCCCTGAGTTCCACAGCTATCAGATGCTGTGCCGATCATCAGCCTACCACTCCGACCGGGAATGTAAGGCCCACAATATAGTAATGTACGACTCAAAAGAAGGTTCTTATGTTGGCGGTCCAAGTTGCACTATCACTGGGGACCATAGTTAATAGGACCTACGGTAGGCATAAAAACCTACATATTTGCCTATTTTTACTGACAATGCTTGGTCCTATTTACTATGGTCCTATTTATTAGGGTTCATGGCTTGAAACCACGGGGAAGAGACCAATGGTTGAATATGGGTCATCGTGCAGGGCACATACTTCGTGGCTGGCGATAGGGCTACGAGCGTTCCCACATCGCTCTCTCCCGGTGCTCTACTTCACACCAAACGCCCCCGAACACAATGGGTCGTTTTAGGCATTGATTTTAAATCAAAACGGACGTTCTATTCAGGCGCAGAATGGTATTCAAGCCCCCTTTTTTCGGATAATCTTTCGACATCGTAGTAGATGTAGCATGTTTGCATGATACATCTTTCGTATCTCAGCTGAGGCGTCCATTTTCGGGAAAAAACGTCGAGCACAGACAGGGATACCTACGTACGAACGTCGTTTGGGCCATCTACAGGCGCACGGCAGGTTGCACTCCGATGACGGCTGACTGGCCCCTTCTGTGATTTGGACAACGGCCCGTTGTATATACCTACAAGCGGCTCAAAACGTCCGAGGTGCACCTGTCGCCGGAGTTCCAACTTGGCCTGCACCTATTTCTGTCGTCAAGTGTACCCAAAAATGGCTCCGCCGACCCCTTTTCTGGCTGCTGAAATACGACCGACACTGTCAGCCAGGAGACCCAACCTGTCGACACGAAGCTCACGACCAGTTTGCGGAGTAACCTTTTCGGGGAGCATGTTCAACCCACCTAGAACACAGGACTATTGGCTTTTAGGCCAGATGTTTACACTTGGGGAAAGAGGGCATTCCGCAGTCATGTATACATGTATTGGGGTCTTGTGTTGAGCTCAGCCCGCGCTCATTAGTGCACATACACGCGGAGTCGAATGTTGCTGCTGCTTTTGTTGTTGATGTTGTTGTTGTTGTTGCTGCTGTTGCTGCTGTTGTTTTTTGTTGCTGGTGCTGTTGTTGTTGATTCTAGTGGTGGCGGTTATAGTTGATGTTGCTGCCGTTGTTTTTATTACGTCGCCGAGCACCCTCCTCGAGTACACAACACGAATTGGATAGGCAGTAGCGGCCCCTCTATACTGTCGGTATGCGCCAGGCAACAGTACCAGCACTATGGCGTCAACCGGCACTAACTACTCAGCGCACACCGCCACGCACAGTGGAGGGATCCCATTTGTGCCAAAGTGACGTAAAAGGCACTTCAAATAGCGGGCAGCCGGCATTATTCAACCGGCACCATAGAAGGATCACTACTGTAGTGCATACTCATACGAGAAGACGGACAATTGTTGTTGTTGTTGCTGCAGCATGTTTTCAAAGTTTTCTGCCCCCCCCCCCCCCCCCCCCCAGGGATGCGAGGGTCTATGGTCATACGACTACGGCCATGCATGAGATCGAGTACATTTCTCCTATCGAGTACACCTCCCCCCCCCCAGGATATGAGGGAAAATAGTCAAATGCGACATGAAGGAGTTTGGTACACGAGACAGCAGCGAGGAAACGATCGCTATCCTAGGAGATAGATGGTGGCCACAGGCGGCCAATCAGGAAGGGGACGCGAATCAAAATCGCGAAACGCTTCTGTGGATTGCATGGAAACGACTTTTGAGCGCCCAACCGTTGGAGGTGTCTCGATTGGCGGTGGGAACGGTGCCCCGTCTAGAACGGGATGCGTGGTCAATGGTTGGTCAAAGGGAATACGGCAAGAATCAAGCAAGAACCCCCTCCCCCTGGAAGTGGCCAAACCAGAAATTAAATCAATTCATGGATGCCGCCATCCCTATGCAAGAACATCCGCCTCAATAGCGGTTTCTTAGTGGGATGCACCTCGCCCTTCATGCGACCCGCCCAACACCTCACGTTTCGCTTCGCGCTTGGTGTAAGCAATGTCTGCCTGGTCGGTGAAAACCCGACGTGCTCCGTCCCGGCATTGTAGTGATGCGAGGGCCTATGGTCATATGATTACGGCTATGCATGATAATGAGTACACCTCTCCTATTGAGTACACCCCCCCCCCCTACTGTGATACTATAATAGCAGGTATACCGTATCACACGGGTGATAATATAACCCCCCCCCCCCCCCCCCCCCCCCCCCCCCCCCCACGTAGGCCGTCAAATACTTCTGCCGACCCTACCGGGGTAAATAGGATTGGCTAGATAGCTCCGGCTTCTCGGATGCTGCATCGGGCGGGCGGCGGACAGGGGGAACTTACGGCAGTAGTCAGAACCGAACATGGTCGTGAAAACGTAGGGGGGTACATGGGTTCCGATCAACATGATCCTCTGTTTTAGTGTCGTCTCTCGATTTGGTAGAGGAACTCTTGCGAAGGTGGCACGCCGCCCCGATAAGCCACCGTTCCGGCGAAACCTCGTCGTGCTCCTCCGTCCCGGCATTGCAGGGATGCGAGGGTACTGTGCAACACGACTACGGCCATCGATGGTGTGGGTACACCCCCCAACCCCCCCCCCCTGCCTGCTGTTTACCCTTCGTGCGACTAGCCGAAAACCTCACGGCGCTTCAAGGTTCGTGTAAGCAATGTCTACCTGGTCGGTGAAAACCCGGCGTCCTCCGTCCCGCCATTGTATGGGTGTGAGGGTCTATGGACATGTACACGACTACGGCCGAGCATAACATGAGTACAATCCCCCCCACCAACCCACCGCTGCCCCCCCTGCTTCCCTCCGCACGTTTCCCACACATCTGTTGTCCGTATCATGATCCTTCGTATGAGCTTGGTTACTCCGGCCTCTCGTCCGTCCGCTTGATTGTTAAGGACACCTCTCGATCTTCGTAGAGGGAGCCCTGCGAAGATGGTACGCCGCCCCAATAGCTCCCTTGCTCGGTCTCCAAAGGGATGCGTAGTCAAGGCTCCAATGCCTAAAGGCAAGCAACAAATAAGCACGCCCCCCCCTCCCCGCCTCACCACGGCCATGCATGACAAGCGCTCGCCCCCCCTGCCTCCCCTTCATCCCTCCCGCTTATCTCCCCTCCGTCCGTCGTCCCCGCCGGGGTAATTCTCACTGGTCTAGATTGCTCCGGCCTCTCGGCTTTTGCGCCTGGCTGCCGACCCGCTGGTGATGCGGGAGGTTCCGCCTCACCCCACGTACGGCCATAACGTTGTGTATCTTGGCCAATTCAAGGGCACCAAGCACCGCATCGTCGAGGTATTAAGGGGGGAGGGAAACGCGACCCCCCGTACAGAACGGCCGGAACGGCTATCACCAACGAAGTGTATCTCGACTACGCGCCCCCTGTGTACAGCGGTGCAGGAGGCAGGACAACCTACCAATCTGTCCATCCGCACGAAACGAAAGGGATGCCTTTAATTTATTCTGTTCCTAAAAATAATCGCCATTTGTACGTATTATGTCCCCGAACGACATGAGGACCGTTTGATTTAGTTCTGTCCCTAGATGTAAGCGACCGTGTGAATTTGTTCTGTCGCTGAACAATATGAGTCGGTTTTATGTATTACGTCCTTCAGTATAAGGATCAGTTCGACTGATTGTGTCTCTAAATGTAAGGGTCGCTTGTATTTCTTTTGTCCATCAATATAAGAGATGTCTGTATTCATTCTGCTAGTGCATATGCGGGCCGTCTGTATTTATTCTGTTCCTAAATGTAACGGCCATGCGTATTTATTCTGCCCGCAAATATAACTACCGCTTGTGTACAACCATCGTACCGGATGCAAGGACTGCTAGTATTTACGATGTCCCTGATTGCGTGGACCGTTTGTTATGTTCTGCTGGCCTTATTTCTGTACCCAAATAGAACGACCGTTTGTTAAGCGATCTGTACCAAAATGGAAGGGTAGTTTGTATTTACCAAGCGCCGTCTGTGTATTTTTAAGGAGAGTACGTATTTTTTCTCTCCTCCTAAACGAGAACAACCTGTACTGCTGAATTGGTATCTACCCCAACCACCCCTAATATGTAGGGACATAGTGGTAATATATTAGGAAAACGAGCGACGAGAACGGAAGGCTGACGTCTACCTAAAAAATACAAAAAATTGGTATTACGGGGGACCATAGTAAATAGAACCAGGTGTTGTTAGAAAAAACAGGTAAATATATAGGGTTTTTTAGTGTATACCATAGGTCCTATTAACTATGGATCCCCGTAATAGTCATTTTACTGATTTCTGTGTGCCAGATGTAGAGCTCGTCCATTCTCTAACGAAAAATCCAGACTGGACTAGGTTTCCAGGGTCTCATTTTGTGTGCTGTCCTGCATATACTTTCTATATATGTTTATATTGCAGCCAATATATTTTCTTCGCCCTTCCACTCCAGCTCCCTCCCTACCGCAGTCATAGCTCAGGTCCGGGGTCACAAAGCAGTCTCTCTCCCTCTCTCTCTCTCTCTCTCTCTCTCTCTCTCTCTCTGCCCCCCCCCCCCCCCCCCCCCCCCCCCCCCCCCCCCCCCCCCCCACTGTCTCCACTCCTCACTGCGTTGGTTTACCGAGAAAGGTTCAGCATTTCTTCCGTCCCCCTCTCGCGTATAGGTGTAGATACGAACGCGCTAGTAAGGCGCGCGTCAGGAATAAGAGCATTCTCCTCTATTTTCACCGACCATATTCGGTCCTGATTACTCCCCCGTAGTATTCTGAAAAATTTCAACCCAACGTAACGCCTCGCTATCCCGTCATGGTTTTTGAAGGCCAAAACATTTTCGTTCCGTAAATTTTTCAGACTTTGCGAGAAGTTTCGCCGCTTGGACTGTCGATCTATGGTGGTGGGTGGGACCTGCACGAGGATGCGGCGGAATTGCTGCCGTTTTGGAGGGGGATCCTCCCGCTGGGAGATATCGCCTCCCTCTACGCGTCCGCTAAGGTGATGTATGGAAACAAAAGTTAGTTTTCTTCAGACGAGACTGTAAAACCAAAAAACAATACCGATCTACGTTTGTTTTATGTAAAGCAGTGGCGCCACCGATATTTCCTCTTCTCTCGCCGCTGAAGCCGAACTCGTTCGCGTGCAGTAGTACCAACCCTTTCGCAAGAAAAAAAAAAAAAAATCAGATGCTAGGCTCATATCCGAATTCTAGCCAAGCAAGAGGGGAGTCGTAAGATAAAACGCGTACCATATCGTATTGTAGGCAGCGGTCACTCACGGCGGGCTACATACCTTCGGTCCTGGTAAATATTTTAGATTTCTAGACCACACAACTCCTATTGGAAAACAAAATCATTTTTCGCACGAGAGGGCCGGTGCTGCGTATACCACACCCTTGCCGGGAAAAAAACATTTCCGACGTCTGTAAAAATCAATGTAAACGTAAGCTATTTACGGGAGTCCATAGTTAATAGGACCTACGGCACACACAAAAACACATATATTTACGTATTTTTACCAACAATGTTAGGTCCTATTTACTATGGTCCCCCGTGATACATCACCCGCGAGGAGAAACGGCAAAAAATAAAACGCACAAGGCTTAAACTTGGACGCACACACGAGTTTCAATGAAGCCCCCCCGGAGGTTCGCACAGGGTACACCGGGATATCAGCCCCGGCTTTCCTTTCGTCCATGTTTCTTTAACTTTACTGTTTCATGCGTTTCGTGTTGTCACTCTCTGAACGGAAGCGTAAGGACGGTTGGGGGTGTAAAACAAAGGATGCCCCAACGGCCCTTGAAAAGTTTTACGTGCCGAGCGGTATGCCGAACGGGTGTGTTGTGGACGTTGTACCGTACGCTTCTGCTCGTTGTTCTTTGAGCCTTTTTACGGAAGCATAACCGACCCCCCCTGGCATTGTTTTTGGAGACTTCTGCCGGCGATTCGACCCATTCCTGGGGCTGCTTGCATCGCTTACCAATAAAACATGTATCGGTCTTCGGTCTATGATGGTACTGGTATGTACCTGGTATACGAGGTAACCACTCCGTCCCGCAATATAAGGAAAATTTATGTAAAAATTAATGTGCAAACGATACTTATATTTCGGGACGGAATAGTGTGTGGGTTTCGACGGTTGTGCACGTTTGTTGTGCTTTGGCTCTTCGCGGTGGCTTGTATTTTCCCTGTAAACAAGACCCTCGGTGGTGGCAGGTTGACATTGTTTTTGATTGCGTCACGACCCCTGACAAAGCACGCGACATCAGTCACGAGTCTCATATTTGGCTTGAGGTTCGCGGACTATTGCGATGTCGACGCTGAGTGCGGGCCCTTAAAATCCTATTTTATACCGGTAGGACTTAGAATGGCTTCCTTGCTCAGCAAAGAAGTGCTTAGCTGTAAATTATTGAATACATAAAAAAATAGGCCTCCATTTCTTTACTACCGAATTCTTGACACGTGTCGCGTATTGTCTAACCGCGATTCTTGACACATGGCGCGTGCTGTCTAACCACGAAAACACTGAACCTACGAGAAAAAAATACAGCTCACCCGTAGCTGCTTGCCACAGATAGAAGTGCGATCTTTGACGACTTCCGTTTGTGTTTTGTTTTGGCTCTCCGACGCTGCTTGTTGCCACACGAAAACACGAAAACACACAAAACACGCATGCACACGCAGGTGGTGCTATCCACGACAGAGGAGCAGCAGCGGACCCTCGGCATGGTGAACAACCGGGTCTTCGAGGCCTTATCCTGCGGAGCCGCCGTCGTCGTGAGGACAACTCGCAAACCATTTCACCACCCGTTTCGTCCCTCAATATTAGCACTTTTGGTATATTAATATTGAACAGAAACGATTATCTCTCTCTCTCTCTCTCTCTCTCTCTCTCTCTCTCTCTCTCCCTCTCTCTCTCTAGACCAGATCTTTCTGAGAAGGCATATTGTTCGGAATTTGCAAACTATAACCTCTCCCGATATGGAAAACGTCGACTGCTGAAAAAAACAACCACACCCCCGTCCGAACTCAACCCTTCTACTACGGGGGGCCCATAGAAAATAGGACCTACGGTAAATACAAAGACCTATATGTTTCCGTATTTTTACTAGCAATACTAGGTCCTATTTACTATGGTCCCCCGTAATAGTTAAGAACGCAATCCCGTTTTGGGGACAAACCACTCTAATTCCAAGTAATTTGTGCCCAAACCGGGACTGCGGTCCTAAACGCCTTGAATATAATGAAATTTGTACCGCAAGTGTTGGAGACATTTTTGTATACCGCGTGGACGATATCACTAACGGGTCGAGCTACAAGGATAAAGCTGGAGGAGGAGCGGCCCCCAGAACGAGGTAATGGTCTAGATATGCAGGGTCCCCGCCACAAACAAAAAAGAGAGCATGCCGTGAAGCGAAAGATGCCAGGTTGTGACGCAACAAGAGAAGGGTACGTTTTCGGACAAGAGAGGCCTAGGGTGGGTAGGAGCGATAGCTTACAGGTGCAGGGAAAACATACGTGTTTCGTACACAACAACAGAAGACTGTACGACGAGAATCGAACGAGGGGTGCATATGAAAAAACAAGAAAGAGGCTCTAGGGCACAAAGAAAGACCATGCAGTCTTGGGGGATCCGCTGGGAAACATAAACGTCACAAGGAGGGGTGCATTTGAAAAAACAAGAAAGAGGCTCTACAGTAGGGCGAAAAGAAAGACCATACAGTCTTGGGGATCCGCAGGGAAACATAATAGAACGTCTCCGGATCGATCGGTAAAAAAACGTTTTTTTTTTTTTTTTTTTTGCTCGTCGGACCGTGGAGGTTCGTTGAAGAGAGACAGAGCCATCTCAAGCTAAAGGGGGCGTGCATCTCCCCTTCGCCAACCCTGTCCGGTCACGAGAGGCCATCAGACGGGATACTCGCGCCACCATAGTATTAGCAGTGTAGTGTTACAGAAAACAACCTACCGCTCTGAGCGCTAACGTAAGGACCGATTTGTCTCGATAATAATTAGTAAGTGACCATTGTACTTCAGGGCGGAGTGGTATCTCCCTAAGCTTACAAACAATACCGTGCACAACCGTGTGTAAATAGGAAGACCTATTCGTCTTGATATTAATGAAGAAATGCCCCGTACACCTATTACGGGGGTCCATAGTTAATAGGACCTGATGGTGTACATGAAAACCTATATACTTACCTATTTTTACTAACTACATTTTGTCCTATTTACTATGTATGGTCCCCCGTTACAGAGATACAGCGGTTTCCCTCCACGTTTACAACCGATACGAAACCGGAACACAGTGTGGGCGTAAATATAGGAACGTATTGGTGTTGATATTGCTGCAGAAATGAGCCTTAATTTTTGGGACGCAGTCGCGTCTCCCTTTGCTCACAAACGATACTGTAGAAACACACAACACTGGGGCGGATGTAAGGACCGATTGGTATTCGAGTATTGTATTACGGGGGGGCAACAGGAAATAAGACCTACGGTACACACAAAAAACTATATATTTACCTATTTTTACTAACAGTATTGGGTCCTATTTACTATGGTCTCCCCCGTAATAGAAAAACTCCCTTATATTTAGGGATGCAGTGGTAGGATCCCCCTATGTTTAAAACCGATACTACTGTAAAAACACACACCTCTCTGGGCGACAATACAAGGACACATTGGTGTCCAAAGCAAGGGTGAAAATTGAATTTATATTATTTCGACCACAAGGTTACTCATTGCTTCCGGGCGCAAGCGGAGCCGCTGCTACTGCTGCAGGAGCCATCCCACAGTAGGGGTGCACTAGACATTCCTGAGCCCCTCACATTAGGAACTCAATATCTCACCCGATACAATACTTGGGAGAAATTCGTTCGGGCCATCCGACCGGGACTTCTTCGCGCTAGTCTTGAAACGAATATACGAGGAAAAAAATAATCCTAACTGGTAGTTCCTCACTTAAGCGTTTCAATTGGTCAGAAACCTTTCCCCCAAAAAGTGCAACCCCTACCGTGGGGTGACTCGTAGGTTCAACTTCAACAACCGACGCGTGCTATGTACGATACAAGGATACCGCCTGTAACTCTGTTCTGAGGCTAAAATTTTTCAGAGCTGACGAAGCTCCTCTCAACCTGCAAGAGCTCTGCCAGAACAATCGCTGGAATAGACACTAATGTTTTTGATATGTGTTTTCAAGACGCTGCCGTAGCCTAGAGGCCGAGGGAGTTCCCACGGGATGCTTCGCTTGCAGATATTTGTCAACGCTGCCAGCTTTTAGACGAGGGCGTAATGCTCCTCCGTCGCAGCGCCTAGATGGATAATCAGGGTGCACGCACTCCTATAGTATGTACCATTCTGGGCGTAAACATAAAGATCGACTGCTCTTGATATTACTATACAAATGGTCCCTATATTTCCGCCCGGATTGATAGCATGCATCGATCACCCTGGGCGGAATAAAAAGGACCGGTTGGTGTTCAAATTGATGTCTAAACCGTTCTTCTATGTCTGGCCATGTCGGTAATTTTTCATGAGGATCCTCACGAAGAGGAGGCTACAACGGTTGTACGTCCACAGCCCTCGTTTACGATAAGAGGCAGAAGTTTTTGTAGCAAGACCCCCGCCCCTATTTTTTATGCTGCCGTACTGCTGCTGCACTATGTAGGTATCCAAGGGAGGGAAGTTCAGCGAAACAAGAAGTATCGGACCCATCGATAAAAGGGTGGCGTAGCTCCTCTGTTGAGCGGGGCTGCTTCTGCGTGGAGTAGGTTGGCCTACAAAAGAGTAGCAGCTTCCCTAACCCAGCATGAGATCGGTCGGGAATTGTCAATGGATCAGACGATAACAATCAACGGTGTCTTTTTTTGAAGAGACTACAGACTCTCTGGGGCGTCGCCATTCCACCCAGGTGTTGCGAGTTAGGGGATTCCCCTGGTTAGGGTATCCCTTTTGCCTTCGGGGATCCCATCTTAGCTTAGGGGATCCCCTCCTAGCTTAGGGGATCCCCTAAGCTAAGAGGGGATCCCCTAAGGAAAAAGGGATCCCCTAACTAGGGGAATCCCCTAACTCGCAACACCCGGGTCCTCCGGACGACAAACAGATCAAGCCGCCGACCCCCCCCCCCCCCCCCCCCTAGGTGAACATGCTCCCAGCCATAGGGCGACTCGGGGCTCGGGTGATCGCTCTTGCATTGATGGGACAAGCGAAGAACTTTTCGAGTCACGGCATGGTCCCGTCTTTGCACATGGACTCACTTGTGTCTTCGATCATCCAGCACCTACTGTAGCATGATTTAAGATACTGCTGCCGTGGTGTGCATCTATCTCTCCCCGCGATCTCCGAGGACCAAATAGCCGCTTCGTACACAAACCACACGGACCAGCCGATCGGACAAATTCAAGCAGGGGTGCGACTGCGACGAACGGCTACGTCCCACATTCGCGGGCCTTCTCATAGTGTCTTGTGACACCGACGTGCTGGCCTCCTCTTCGAAAGGGATTAATTATCCCCGCGTTACGAGTATAGGGTTCTTTCTCGTCAGCGCCCGTTGTAGATACATTTTCACTGCATCACCTCTCTCTCTCTCTCACACACAAGACGGTGACCGTAGTAGCAGTAGATTCCGGCGGTGAGTCCCTGTGATCTGAAAGCAACTACGTAAGTAGCATCAACAGCAGGCAGCAAAAATCAACAGCTTTTACGAATAAACAAGACTCAAGGCTTGTCCCGCTTCCACTCCAACGTGGTTAGATTCCCACATCTAACAACAATAATATAACGCAATTCGGGGTCGAATCCCCCCAGTCCGTGGCCCTTCTTGTCCGTGTCTGAAATCCATCGAATGTTACGCTTGAAGACGTTTCAACCGTCGTGGGATTTCAGAGAGAAAAAATCGGTAAATAGTGACGATTGCAGCAACGAACGGTCAAACTCCGTGGTATAGGGGAGACGACATAATTTAATTTTTGGTGTTCGAGTTATATGCCAGTCCAAGGCAAGGGGACCCTAAGGCAACATACTACACTTGTACTGCTGGGCGCATGCTGGTCGCAGACGATCGATACAAAAGAGCACAAAAAATACGGTTGTTCAGGTAGCTCTCTCGCGGCCCCAAATGGCTTTGTTCAGGCCGCGCAGTAGGGACCCCTGCTTTCCTAATGGGCCGTGTATGTCCGCCTTTGCTCTTTCTCGTGCTCATTTTTTCAAGGCCGACAGTTTTCCCGATATGGAGGCGGTCTTCGGTGACCACGTGCTCTACTACCGGCAAGCCGGCGATGCGAAACGAGCGGTCCAGGTAATAAACTTCGAATCTACAATTGCATAAGCAATATTTGACTGATGATTATGTATTCTTGGTGTCATTGTCTTTTGTTTTGAGAGACGGCCCAGCAAGCAGATTGAAAACGGACTGTGATCAAGCACGATGCCCGGTATTCTTGTTGAGCCTTTGTTCGTTTGAGAAATAAATCCACCTGTGTATAAACTACGAATCGGCATGATATTTTATTGGGATAGAGGTACCCCCCGCACACGGCCACTTGGGTTAACCCCATCTTTGCTAAGCGATTTTACAGGCACTTTAGCGGATAGACGCCACTACTCAAAGCGGCACTAAAGAGGGACCACTACTGTATTTTGACCCGCTCTTAACCCCCTCAGAAACTGCAACCGTTGATATGGGATATGGGACACACTGCTAGGAGTTGGTCTGGAAGCACTTTTTCAGTCCACCATTGGCCCCTCCTCTCTATCGTGCCGGTATGCGCCGGCAAACAACACCTGCATTACAGGAGCAACCGGCACTATTCCTCACACTATTACGGGGATCCATAGTTAATAGGACCTATGGTGTACATAAAAAACCTACATATTTACCTTTTTTCACCAACAATATTTGGTCCTATTTACTATGGTCCCCCCGTAATACCACACCAGTGAATCCCATCTTCGCCAAGCAATTCCACTGGCACTACAGCGGGAAATCGGCACAACTGATAGATACCACTCTTGTCGTGCAAGGGTATACACATTCCGACAGATCTGAAAACGGATTGTGGCCACGATCGAAATTTACTACTACTCTGTAGTTGTTGATTGATCTCTAAAGGTATAGGCGCAGCTGGCACGGGGACGCGTGGTTGACTCCAGACAGTAACACGGAACTCCTCTTATATTATACCCGAGCTGTCGAGTTGACTCGCCTCATATACAGTATAGAGCTACACCTGACGAGTGGCATTGGTGGGCACACATTACCCCGATATCCCAATACCCTGCTGCCGGAATCCCTTTTCAGCATGGAACTCCCCAATCTACCACGGATCTTATATGTCGTATTTCTGAGTACAATCAACAGTAGTTCATGATGCCTATCCGGTTGAACCGATATACCCATTTGACTGATCAGCTCTCACACCTACAGTACGTGAATACGTTTCACTTTGTGGCCAAGGCGTTCGTTTTTAATCGTGTCCTTTTCGAGAAACAAAAAATCCAGAAAACAGTATCACTCAGTTGGCGCCCCTTCTACGTGAGCACATAAGGAACGTCCAGCAGTCGTCGCCGCCCCTTGTTAGCCCCGGGGAAACGGGCTGAGCGCAGCACTCCTCCCTCTCCTCTCCCTCGTTCTTGTCTTGGTAGGGCATCGGGGGAAGCTGCCCCTATCAGCCTAAACACGCTGTGTTTCTTGGACCTCATGCGATGCGCTTCCCACTCCTCCCCCGCGTTAAGCTCCTGCGCGGTCTTGCCGTCTGCCAGGGCGTCGGGCTCGGCGACTACGGTTTCCCTTGCGCGTTGTCTTTCTTCCTTGTTCTAAACCGAAAATTTGGCCAACGTTGACGAGAATGGCCGGTTCTTGTTGTCGCGTTTGCCATCATCTTTTTTGGTTCGGCACACGGAGAATTGCAACCATGCGTGTTGTGCGATGTAGCCAATTTATCGGGGAGGTTGACACGTCACCCCACTGATTGGGTAGGGGGCGGGGGGCGTCGTACACATTTGATACTTGCCTCAGTCATTTGACCATTGACCCCGCAGCCCGTTCGAGGCGGAGTTGTGGGGGAAGACGTTTGAGCACGCTTGAAGGTTTGCACACGTGTGGCAGATCACGTGATGAATACTATATTAAATATATCACATACGTACGTACAGATCATGTATTATCATTTTGACGTTATCTGCGTCATCTTTGCAAGTTTCCAGGGAGCTGAGGTACAGGATTTGAATGATCTGTAGATGTTTGCTGCATGAGTGATCTACATAGTGCGGCTATGTTGTCGTCATGCGTGTCGTCCAGGAGGAGTGCATATCATCTAGATACCGTTGAATGGTACCGTTGGGTTTACCGGCTGCGGGGAAAACGATACTATTACGGGGGACCATAGTTTATAGGACCTAGGGTACACAGTAAAACATATATATTGACCTATTTTTACTAACAATATGTGGTCCTATTTACTAGGGTCCCCCGCAATAGCGATGCGACTACTAAGCACCTCTCGGGCACACTTTATGAACTGCGAGTAGTCTTACCACGGTAAGGAGTTGCACGTTTAATAAGGCCGGACATTTCCCACCCGACGGGGGCTCCCCAACTCTCGAACTACCCAACATCTCTACATCCGATGTGTACGTCTTGCATACATTTAATGGCAAGCCCCGCCCAATTGATGGTGTACCGGGCTTACTGTAGCTGAACATATTTATATTTATCAAAGTCGATTGTTGGGTTAGGGCTGTGTCCAGCCTTTAGTCACATGGTGCTACAGCAATAATGGTTCATATATACCGCCGGTATATGCTAATCCACCGGCATTCCATACACAGACTGGTATTATTGCGGGCACCGGCAATGTTCCACACCATGCCACACTGGTTTAGTCGCATGTGTGCCAAGCGAGTGCACCAGCATTATATCGGGCACCGATAGTATTAAACCGGCACTATGGAGGAACCACTACTGTACTCCTGGAAGGCAAACATAAACATATTGGAGACTTCAGAGGGAGAAAGCGACCCTTTATAGTCGTTGCCGCAAGTACACCCATATTTTAACTCTACGTGTTTTAGTCGGTCTTGGTGACGAGGGTTGGATTGGAAAGGGGCAAACATACTCCACCCCTCCCTCCCCCCCCCCCCGCCCCATCACCCCTCCTCTTTCGTCCCTCCCCATATGGAAACCCGTCAGTTTTTGCTGGAGAACGATACGGCTCGGGCGGAGATGAGCAGGAGAGGACGCCTTCTGGTCTCGTCGAAGCACACCTACGCTGCCCGAGTGCCGTCCATCATCTCCACCATGGTGGGCGTTCTTGCTTTGAGACAGGGAGCAGCAGCGCTAGCCACCACGCCGACGATGGCGGTAGGAGCTGAAAGCGAAGCTGATATCGCCACTGTCCCGATCGACGGCAGCCCTGATAACGTAGCCGGTTTAAACGAAACACGCACACCTGAGCGTAGCTTGCGTTCTGTGGTGGGGGCGGTTTCGCGGATTGTCGAGCCTACAATTCCTACCACGACGGCGCGTAGAAACATAGCAGCAGCAGCAGCAGGAGCCCTCGTTTCCGGGCTCTCGCAAAACAAGCACAACAGGTCTGCTAACTCGACGGCGGGTCATACCATCGCGACAGCGGCCGTCTCAGAGGTCTCCCGAAGCGTCGAGTCTATTGCCAACTGGACGGTAGATCGTACCACAGCAGCGGACGTGTCAAAGCGCTCGCCAACCGGCGAGGTTGCTGTTGATACCACAACGGTGTTTCGAAATACAACAATAGTAGCAGCCGCAACAGCAGCAGCAGCTACCGTTTTCGAGGCGCCGCGAGATGGTGCGTGTAGGAACACAGACGCAGCAGCCGTATCCAAATCCCGGCGTAACGGCGCGTGGGCTATTCTTACCGCTGCGGCGCATCGCATTACAGCAGTGGCAGTCGCCACGCTCTCGAGCAATACCGGCGCGCCTACTACGGCAGAGACGTATCGTGACACCACGTTGGCGGAGAGTGAGGACAAACCAGGAATAGATGCTGCTGCTGAATCTTCCCCTCTCTACGAGCTCTCACGAAGTGACGGGTCTACTCCTCCGACGGTGAAGCGAACGACAGAAGAAACGGTTGTTCCTGACCTCTCGCGAAAGGGGGAATCTACTAACTCGATGGCTAGTCGAGACACAAAAGCAGCGACTGTCCCCGAGCTCTCAACGAGTCGGGAGTCTGCCATGAACTCGATGACGACCGGTCCTAACATTGCAGCGGTCGTCGCAGAGCTCTCACGAATAGGCGCAACGTTAACAGCAGCGGCGGATAGGAAAACCGCTGCGGTCGCGGATGGAGACACCCTTGAAACCGTTGAGTCACATCCCATCGCCGCTCTGTGCGACACCGATATACACCCCGATGGTGGTATCGATTTATTGACAACACCAATACTGCTGATCGGAGACCGGCCACCCCAAGAGGCAACAGTAGCAAGCGCTAAAAATAGTAATATTGCTAGTGAACGGGGACATTCCCCAACCACCCCCCGTGTCAGAAACGCTTTCAGCCGGGGGCACCTCCAGACCGTCCCCGGCATACCTTCTATCCATCCCCTCGTCAAACGGTCATCAGCACCACCCGCAGCATCGGCAGACGGCACCAATAGCACTGCGACCAAACGCACCAATGGTCTTGGTCGTTTATCGTTCGGACTCACCCCCCTCCTGAGAGCCTGCGGTGGGACACCGAGTCCGCCGTGGATGACATCGCCGGCGGTGCTAGATTGGGTTTCCTTGGGGTGGGCGACGCGTTTTTGGACGTTTCTGCTGCTACCCGGGACGGAGTCGAGCGGGCGAGATGGAGGGCCTTGGAGCAACGTCTTTCGCTGCTGCTGGCAAGCGTCAGTGCAGGTGAGATACCAACGGGGGCTACCGGTGCGAGTCAGCCAGCCAGCCAACCTTATCTGCTTGAGATCTGGTCACGTGAGTTTGGGGTCAAACGTTCGGCCCGTTCGCAGCCGACCCACCCGGTAAACCTAACATCCGATATGTTGGCGCCTGGGGTCATCTTGGGATTTTTCCTCGGGGTTTGCTACAATAGGTGTTGATGCGTCGGCTTGCATTGTGCTTCGAACATCGTAGCCGCAACCCATACGTCGACCTGGGAACGATGCAGCTAGCTCACGCGCCGTCGGTGTTGATGCACACACAATATTTTATTTATCTTTGGTTTTTAATTTAAGTAGTGTGTCACTGAGGGATCAGTTGTACCTATCTGGCACAGCGAACAGCGATCCTGGCGCCAGGCTCCAGCTGACCTCAGGGGGACAGGCGGGGCTCACCGCTTCTTTCGGGTGGCCCCAAATATATATATATATATACACATATAAATGTAAACCCAGCGATCATGTATCGTATGCTGGTGGACACTTGTACCTATCGTCAACTGTGTGCGGTAGTACAGCACTACACCCGAACCTGTTGATATACCGCTGCGCTTGTCCCTGGTGTACACATCCGAACCCGGCCCCTCCTCTGCAGGGCAGCGGCGGCCTTCCCCTGGTTTCTCGAAAGCAGTTGCCGTCGGGATGGATGCGGCCGCGGAGGCGTTGGGCTTCATGGAGTGGTGTTGCTCTGGGGGATTGGTGGCGGTCTATGCCAAGGTAAAGTTGCCGGCGTCGTGAGAGTATGGGGGCGGGCGAGGGGGAGAGGGGCGGGTACCTCTTGAGGTCGACGTGTTCAGACCGAGGGGACTCCTATACCCGTGCTCGGATAGGGGAGGCAAGCACCTAAATATATAAGTAACTTTCTCTCTTATTAAATCGTTTGGGCAGGTCAGTCCGTGTCACTTGCCCGGTTACACGCCCGGTCGCTTTGTTCTTTAGCTAGCTAAGGGTTTACGTGTTCTTCGAGTAGTAGCTGGTGTGTGCGAGGAATCACGCCTGCTGTGATCTCTTATCCCTTTTCAGCTTGCAACACATCCCCGGGATTGCAAGTCAACCGTTCTCCCGAAGGGGAACTTGTATACTCCTTATACGAAGTATAACATGTACCTGGTACTTGGTATATATACATCTGAGGCTTCTTTCATTTATGGCCCTCCAACAATCGGTGGTGACCAAAAACAACGATATGCTTATATACCCGGTACACACACACAAACAATTCACGGGTTACAGTAGGTACCTAACGAATATTGGTTGATTGGGTGTATATACTTCGTACCTATACCTCCTCACTCGAAGAGCTCCCGTGATCAGCGGGTGCCAAATTGTTCGGGGTCCAGGTTCGACAAGACCCGGGTGCCACAAAAATGTGTCGTTTGGCAGGACACGCGCTAAGATATACGGCGTGGAGGAAGGCATGTTGTTTTGAAAAAACACATTTCGGTCTGCCGAGGAGAAACCCTGACCCGTTTTCGGCTGCAATCCCGTTTTGGGGACAAACCGCTCAAATTTTATTACGGGGGTCCATAGTCAATATGACCTATGGTATACATAAAAACGCTTATCTTTAACTATTTTCCCTAACAATATTTGGTCCTGCTTACTATGCCCCCCCGTAATAAGTAGTTTGTCTACGAAACAGGACTGCAGTCCTCAAGGGGTTTATTAACCTTCTTGAGGTTTTCCAGAGGGGGAGCTCGACTGTAAAAAATGATGATTTCAGCAACCAGCTGTGACCACTGCGTGAATCGGGGACGATAAGCAAATTAGTGTCCGGATGGTTACAATGCGAGGAGTTGTACGGCGCGGATGCAACGGGATCCTATACCAGTATCGCTGAGAGTCGCTCACCTGCACGTAGACGGCCGATGGAACCAAACGTTTGTCCCTGGTTTGGTCGACCTTTTTGGGGTTCCGAAGGGGTTTGACAGAAGAACGCTACCCAACATCGCTGGAACGCCATTTCTTGTTGTTGTTGCCGGACATGTTGTACGTTCGTTGCAGCTAACGCCAACGGGTTCGTACTTTTCAGTTCTTCCGAAGGTCGGTGTCTCGAGGGTGAGGTTTAGAGCAGTTCAAAGTCAAGTCTGGAGCCCCAGAAGAAAAAAGAGGTGCATCCCTCGAGGTGTCCCTGGGCATACACGCCTCTCCCTAAATCGTGATATGTCTTGATTCTCTATGCCACAGAGGCTGCCAATGTCCAACACCGGGGTTTCCTTCACCTCGACGGGCGCTAACCTCTTCGTGTTAGGCGCGATACATCGGTGGATAATACAACTATTCCGTGCGCTTCCGAGGAGGAAGAGGAGGCGGAAACTATTTACATATTACCACACTAACTCAAAAAGGCATTTGATGTATTTCTTTACACACGTACTTCGTCTATTGATATTGAACGTCGTGCGGAGGCGCCTTCCGCCTATGTACGTAATGCAGATATTGAGGGCTCAGTACAGTAGTTGTCCGTCGATAGTGCTAGCTGCGTGGAGGCGGTCGGTGCGCTATTCTTCGTGTGGAGTAGCTTGCCACGGATGGTATTCGCCAGTGTGGTAGTGTGCGGAGTAGTTAGCGCCGGTTGCTGCCATAGTGCCGGCATTATTGGCTGGCGCATATATACCGGCAGTATAGAGGGATCACTACTCTATACTGGTATATAGAGACACACTGGAGTCCGTATTGCGAACCGAGGCGTGCATCCTACGTGTGATCTTTCCTCTCTAAATAGTAAATGTACTGTCGTCTCAAAACCCGAATGTATCAAGTGCTGTCGCGACAACAGTATAATCTGCTGTGTCGGCTAAGGCTCGCGGCTTAAAATGATCGAAGGTCGAGCGAACGCTATTCAAATCCCATCCATAGGATTCAAGATGGCGTTCCTTGATCACGTCAATGCTTTGCTGAGAGTTCTAAGACAATACAACATCATCCCGAAATTTTGAACTCCCAAACTCTTGACGCATGTCGCATACTGTACTGCACTAACTACTGTACCAGGTCGGCGATGCCTTAGAGCGGCACTTTCTTCATTACCTGACCGGCGAACAGCGCTCCCGGACGGTGCGCACGGCGCTGCTCGTTCCTTGTTCCTCAAGCCGAAGTTCACAACGCCTATCGCCGGACGAGACGTCATCGACTTCGAGGTTCAGGACCGAGCGATACGAGCTGGTACAAGTGTGCTCGGAGGTAAAGACTTGCAACGAGCTACTGTTCAACCCCCCAGTCGCCTCTCCTGGCATATACATCGCGACATTTCCAAACCTGCCATTGATAGAGCGATCAGCCGGAAGAATTTCGAGAACGATAAACTGATGAGGCGTTATACGAAAGAGCTTCGCCCTAATTTTGCTGAGGCTTCTCACTCAAGGAGCTCCACACCTCACCCCAAAGCTGACCCCAGCAAAAATCAAACTGGATCCCCGTGAAATATCCCATAGCCCCAGTACACATCATTTTTCGAAACAAGATTGGCATTTTCGACGATTTTGGGTCAAGGAGTCCCGTCATCCAGAAAACATTTTAGCGGAAATGCGCTACCTGTATCGTAGAACTCGTCTGATGGTAAGAGGCTTCTCGACTTAAACGAGAAAAATTGAGCCAAATTAGCGTCCGCCCCCGCCCCCCAATATTTACATATATATCCTGCATTGAACGTATTATTTCTTGCAAGCATGAACCCCAAAATAAGTCGGATAGTGACGGCCTCTCCGAGAAACGACAATGATCAACAGTAGTCTGATTAATGACCTGGTCGGCGACTAACAGCATAGTCCTGTCGTCTTTCACCCCAACGCTTTGGTATTTCAAGAATTTGTTTGACTAAAGTCCTGATCTGTGCCGGGCGGGGCGAAGAAATCGGAGCGTGGATTTGGGCAGAGGCACAGCACGCTAGATACGTGCTTGTGTCACTCGTAGGACTGGAGGAGTGGAGAATTTCGACCTGATGTTTACTTTTTCAATATTCAAGGATTCGACGCAGCCAAGCCATACTTCGTATGTGCTGAACGAGGAACATCACTATGACTGTTACGGGGGACCACAGTAAATGGGACTAAATATTGGTAGTAAAAATAGGGATACATGCAGGTTTTTGTGTGTGCCGTAGGTCCTATTTACTATGGTCCTCCGTAACAGTAAGGAATGGATGGACGATGACCAAGGCTTCCATCACAATAAGCCGCAAATATGACCCTGCTAACTATTACGGGGGGGCATAGTAAATAGGACCAAATATCGTTGGTAAAAATAGGTAAATATATAGGGTTTTGTGTCTGCCGTAGGTCCTACTTTCTATGCCCCCCCCCGTAACAGAAGGTATTGGTGATACACGCTAACCACGGAGCCAACAGTCAGCACTGACTGCTAGGTCAGTGGTTACGGTGTACGTCTGATGAGGCATGATCCTTGTACCATTGACTGTCAAGACGGTACATCGCACTTGCTCGAGGGTTGCAATTCAATCCCTTTAGTCGGCATTGGTTGCTGCCGCGTGCACTGTGTGACGTACCCCCCCAATAATAGTGTTTCGGACGGGTGTCCAGCGGGAGGGGGAGGCGTTGACACCAAGCTATACATCTGGTCTCTATGTGTGAACTTGATGGGAGCATTGACACGGTCTAAGAGCAGCATGTCAGCCGTCAACTGGTGCCGGCGCCTGCCGTAACAGGGGGGGTATACATCACTTTTTTATCCTTAAAATGTTCGCCTGACCGCGCTCATCTAACCAAGTTTTGTTGGAATACAGATTTTGTCGTTTTGCAAGAGTGTCATTTGCTATATACCCGAGAATAGGTTGCTTGTAGGATTGGTTCTTGGGTTGAACTTTTAGCTCTCCTCAAAATCATTTTGAGGGTGGGGTATAGAGCAGGTTTAGAATGAAGCCCTACTAAAAACTACTAGAGTGCACCCTTCCGTCTACACTAGTATTCATCTCCGTACGGCACTTCCAATTCCCCAGACAATCTAGCAGGGTGCGCCCACCCCTCTACCTTAACATGCGTCTACCGGCCCTCTCTTATGAAACCCGAAGTCAGACGCCAGGGAAAGCACTATTACTTTGGCGAAGCAAGAAGGGGTAGACTTTTCTTACTATCTGCTGTGGACGGTGAGCTCCTAGGCTGCACGCTTCACCAACTTGTCTTGCTTGCTTCGCCTTTTCCGAGGTAGAATTCTGAAATGTCTGTTTTATCACGAGGGCGCCCGTATCACTGCAAAGCGAAAAGTTCGTTAATGCGCCCATGGGGGGACAGACAGCACATGAGCAAACGCTGACGACGATTTTTCTTCAGCGGTCTAATAGGCGAAAAACAAAAAAACGTGTACATATCAGAGGAGAATAAGCTGCTCGCGCCCGAGCGAAAAGGCAGCGAGTTGCTATCGCACGACTTGCGCACCCTTATGATACCAATGATACCTTCATGCGCGCTTACATCAGAGAGTTCAGAATACATGAGGAGTTGTTTCGTCCTAGTTTTGCGTTGTTTTGGAGTATCGATTGAATCCTGAAGAAACGCAGTCCATTTCCATTGGTAACAACAACTTAAACATTGTGGGTGGTTTGTGGACAGTGGTCGTAAAATGGCCAAGCTTCAGCGCACCACTCTCGCACGTGTACCGTGTGAGCCGCGTGTCGACCCAACGTCATCCCGGGCGGAGGCATGTTTATAGTAATCCCGGAGAGCCATTGGTATCTCCTTCGCCCCCACATCTTTTACCTCCTCTTGTGCCAAAATTCATTTTATCAGGTATAGTACTGTTTGTAACTGACGAAAATTATCAACGGAGGACACCGCACTGCAGAACCCAACCATTGCATCGTTCGCCTTTTTACGATGCGTTTCGTCACAGACCTACCTTACAGTTGGTTGACTGGTCATCGGGGTTGAGTGAGTGTGCATTCAGATATTGTTGACAAAATCCGGTTCGTTGTTTTCGTACGATATGTAGAGGCCCTTTAAGCGAGAAGCCTCAGAAAACTTAGCGAGCACCCCTACCTCAACCCTTTTCGTACTGCAGCACACATAAACCAAAGTATTACCCTATTTCCAAGTGTTATGTCCCCGCAAGGGAACTGCAGTCCTAAACTCCTTAAGGTCGCACGCCTCTCAAAATATTTTCAACTCGATCCCAACCTCCCAAACATAAACATGTTCACACGATTATTGCTGTTCATAACTCAAATTACTATTTCATTGAGAGGGTGGTTGGGAATAATTGGGTTGGGTTGGGTTTTTAGGATTATTTTTTCGTTCCAATCCCACCAAAACAAGAGCCGCTGTCGACTGTTTAGCAAAGCGGATAAATTTCAAACGGGCTAGACCCCCCCCAAAACTCACCTGTTTAACCAATCAGCTCTTCACGCAGGTTTTATATATCTGTCAAAACCTCAACCCAGGTGGACTGTAGCGAACACCCTATTCACACCAACTCATCAGTTGACTTTCTTCATTTGATCGTGTGCTTCCTAACACGGTATTTACATCAACTCCAGTCAAACGTCTCTCCCGCCCATATCCTCTTGAATTTTCTTGAGATGGCATGATGCAAAATTTCTACACAAAAGTCTCTCGTGGTTGGGCTCCCGGCTTCGGATGTCGCTTTTGCCTTACGATCGAACGGTATAATAGTTCATCTCCACGTGTTATCTCTGATCATGTGTACGTTGAATTCGGTGGGTGATTGCTGACTAAAGCCGTTCTACCAGAGAAACACCCCAAACCAACAGTTTTCGATGAGTGTGTAAATGGAGGCGCCGCCTATCCCACCCTCGGTCGCACTTGCCCCTCCCGCCACAGCGAGAGCGCACACAATATGCAACCGCACCGATAGGAGTACCCACGAATTGTGGCGAGCGGCCTCTGCCGTACGAAGACAATTGCATCCGAAATGCTCCTACAACGAACGGGAAACTCACGAGTTGGGGCGAGCAGCCACATCATCACATCGTTCCAGAGAGCCCTACGCCGATCGGGGAGCTCACTACCGGTAGCCGGGGCGAGCGAGTTGAGCTCGATGGCGTAGAGGAGGACGCAGAGTGGACCGTGAAGTCAACCCGTTGTGCCAAGCGAGTTGGGTCTGGAGAGGAAGGGGAAAAGGGGCACCCCTCCCTTATATCAGAGCAAATTGCCGCGACTTGGGACGCGGGTACTCAGCCTCGGACACTGCGGGACGGCATCGAGCAAGCTCTGTTCGGGGTGAGCCCTTTTCTGTCGCGGGGTTTCCTAGCCGGCTCCGCATACCCAGCTAGGGCTTTGTGTGTTCGTGTAAACCATAGTTCGATACCGGTTCCTCCGTGGTCAGAGATGAACCCATAGTTTCTTGTTGTTGTTTATTTTTCGTGAAAAAATCTTACGGCGGATTGGTTGGAGTAAAGCGTATCCCTTTCAATACCGCAGTCTCATTTCGGGGGACAAACTATTAAGAAAGACGCTGAGTAGTTTGTCCCCAAACCGGGACTGGAGTCCTCGAAGGAGGGGTTAAGAGCACCAGATCATGGTTAAGCAAACCATCGGTGCTCTATGTACCAGTATGCACCGGGTGCTAAACGATAAAGCACAGTCAGTGTACGCGGGAGACATGGTAGAAATCACACCCCCCAAACGACGAGCCCAAAAACAACAGATCTCCGCCATGATTGCATGAGCCATATCTAGCTCTGATCGCTAAGTTCCCTCAAACTAGAATACGCCGCCGTAGAGCTCTCAACGCTACGACCTACGCGAGGGTGAACTAGTTACATCACCGTGACCATCTTAAGGCTCCGATGGCCAAGTTCCTCCGAGATAGTATACCAGGTACGCTGCACGGCCCTCATCGCTACTATCTACGCTGATTTACATGACATCTGTTACGGTGGGGGTGCACCATGTTTGTTCTGAGGTCCCTCACTAGACCTTAAGTCGCCGAGAACCTGATTTTGATACAAATAAAGCGCACACCGATGGACCATCGCGAATCCTGTTGTAGGCAACAACAAACCATTCATGTTGCTGAACACTGGTGGCATCCCGACAATCTTGGTTTGAGCAGCAGCCCCGAGGTTTAGACACTGCGTTGACTCAAGCATGCTGTATCGCTACGGTAGCACGCGTCGTACAAGGCCATCAGCTGACGCGGGCTTGATGCGCCTCCTGAACCGTTTCCAGCTACCAGGTAAGCCCGACACGACTCAAAAGGCTCTGGTCCGAACGAGATGGAGACGCGTGCTATGGTAAGGGAAACATCTGTTTTTTTTTCTGAGGCACCTCACTCAAGGGGCTATTTTTTATTTGCCTCACGTTAAACAACCACCTCGACATGATTTACACCGGACAACCCAACCAGTCGTTCCATGGCTCAGGTATGGCAGGACGAACGCTATTGTTCGAACAAGACGATGTCGGGCAGTTCGCCGACTTGAGGGAGGGGCCCCGCCGGACGTCTATCGTACCACGCGTCCGGGACCGGGGCTATGGATCTCGAGCCTTCCCCGCCACGTCCTTCAACGTTGGCGGACGTTTTTTTTGTCAACTCGAATCTGTCGAAAGTCAGCGAGTGATGGCACCCCCCGAGAGTTCGAAAAGGGATGCTATCGCAATAACTATTATACTGCGCGGAGACATATGTTTACGTATTGTTTCAAATATTTCAGCCTTGAACATATAATGTTCTTGCCATGTTCCTTGAGCCGCGCAAAGAGGGCAGGGGCCCGCCCCCCCCGGCCACACCAGAAAATAAATCAATTCATTGATGCTGTCGTCCATACGCGAGAAAATCCACCTCTAAAGCGGTTCATAGCAGGATGCAGCTCACCCTTCATGCGACTCGCTCAACACCTCACGGTGCTTCGCGCTTGGTGCAAGCAATGTCTGCCTGGTAGGTGAAAACCCGACGTGCTCCGTCCCGGCATTGTAGGGATGCGAGGGTCTACGGTCATACGACTACGGCCATGCACGATAATGAGTCCCCCGCCCTGGCACTATGTGGCCGTCAAATACTTCTTGTGGAAGTTGAGCAACGTAGGAAAGAAAACCTACAAGGTGTTGACAACCTACCATGTTTGTTACGCGTAATGGTGTGTGCCGCATTTTTCAATGTCAGAAAAATGATGTGTCCACGCCCATATTGTGTGGCGGGGGGGGGGGGTCTTGGCCACCCATGTTACCATTTGACTGCGACCCCATGATCGTCCCATGGGACACACTACCGTGAGGAGACCCACGAGTAGGCTACCTATGTATCGGCACTGTAAACCCATGGCAACCCTATGGATGGCCCATGGACCAGTACCAAAGTACACACCCACCGGTGACCTATGTGAGACCCGTTGCTGTGCGCCGGGACCCCACCCCCCCGTGCACAATGTGTCCGTGAAAAAAACATTGTGGAGACCTTGGACAACATAGCACACCTTGTGGGGTAACGAATTGAGGGGTGATCAACGCATTGTGGGCTTCACGTCACTTTTCAATGTCTCCACAAGGGTATCCGTACGTTCGCATTATACACAGGGGCGGGGGTCCCGGCCACGTGTACGACAGATCTATTCGCCAAAACCGACGGGAGTCCCATGGACAACCCGCGGGCAACTCCTTCAGGCCATCAGAGCCCCACGGAAATCTCGTGGCAGGCCCATGGGAGAGCCATGAGTAAGCCATGGGCTCTTCACTGTTACCCAAGCGGGTACCCATGGGCGCAGGCAGTCACGAGAACGCACTGGTTAAGACAGCGCGCGGCGATCTCGAACCTTGCGTAGAAACAACAGTCGAGGTCAACGAAGGGGATGTAGCGGAAATAGTAACACCTTTAGCCTCACTAGAAGGAACGACCGACCACACACGACGATCATGTGTCGAACGGGAACTCGTCTGACGATAGTCGCATAGGTAGACCGGGAGATGCACGCGAAGACCGACACATGGCAATCAAACCTTCGGCCGAGGAGGACGAGGACGCGGCCGAAATGACGTAAAACAATCGCCACGGCCGACGTCATTACCGCTGCAGCTCCACCGCTGAGTACGGCTGGAAGGATTTCCCCCTTATCGTACGTACCGTATGAGCGAAGCAACGACTCCCAGCATGCCAATCGTGCACAGACCGGTGCCACGGAAGCAACCGTTTCTCATGCTGGATGCACCACGATTGACGCAATGGGAAACGCAAGCGTAGAGAAGTTTCAGGTTGCTTTTCACGCGACAGCGAAGACTGCTCTCCAGACTGGCGTTCTCCGTCGTACCAATCTTGGTGCACCCAGCATGAGAAACGGTTGTTTTCGGGGTGCCAACATGCGAAGAACTAGCATGCTGGGTGTCGTCGCTTTGCTGGTGCGATAGGAGAAGGGGACAAACATACCTGGTCCAGCCGTGTTCAGTGGAGCTGCGAAATTATGGCATCGGCAGGGGCGGCTCTTTCCGTCATCGCGGGCCTCCCTGAGCAATCAGCCGGAAGGGTTTATATTGAAGCTTGTGTCAAGGAAGGTACATCGAGGGGTTACAATGTACTTGTGTAATATGCGTGTGCGGTACATGATTGTTGACTATGGTTGTGTTTTGTGATCGAGCGGGCAGTCAGTCTCTACTCATTGTGGACAGGTTTGTAGTGTGTACGTCTTCAAAAAACATGTCTGGGTGTTCGAAGCGCAAGAAACTCTCAACAGCCATCTCAGTATTACTGGACGTATCGGTTTAGCGCTGTATTACTTTGGTAGATTGCTTGGATAAGAAAATCATCAGTGCTCTCAGAGTTCTTCGACTCCTGATCTGTGTTATATCCATTATTTCGGATATCATTCTACCCGAACTTCCTCTTGGTGCTAAATAGCTAATGCGTGTTGTTCTTGTGCAGAGATTTCAGTACTTCATGCTTTACTGCTGCAGTGAAGGCACTTGACACCCACGTGAAACAGACGCGCGACCGACGAGGGATCCACGGGCCAGCAGCCTTACCGACGGGAGACCGATGGGCGACCCTTGGGCAACTCATGGCAGGCGATCGGTCAGGTTGTACCAATGGGAGTCCCATAAGGACCCATGATGACTCATGGTTGACCGGTGGGTGACCCGTGAGCGACGCTTCACCAAGCACAGAAAACCACTGAGAGGGTCGTGGGTGACCCATGGGTATCCAAGTACGACAAATGGCTACCCCATTGGGCAGGCATGAGCCAGCGCCACGACCCAAAGGCGAGCCGTAGACAGTTAATGCCCCAGCTATATTTATAAACGCGAGACACACGGGATGTACCAGCGGGAGACCCAGGAACGAATCCTCGGCTACCTTGTGAATCACCGAAACTCGCATGGGTTGTCTATGGGAAACTCGCGAGTGAATCATGATGGGTTGTCTATGGGAAACTCACGACCGATTCATGAACGAGCAATAGCCCAATACTACACACACGCGAGACCAATATGAGCGAGACGTGGGCGACCCTGATGACAACCATATTAACGAACGGGAGACGCATAGGCGACTCGTGGAAGACCTGTTTTCCTTCCCAATCAGTATCTCGCAGAATTGATTCAGATCCGTTGTCACAAAAGCAGGTCATCCTCCCCCCCTTCTCACTACAGTGCATGCCCTAATAAATCGAGAGGAGTGCAGCACTTTCTTCCCTCGTCCATTCGCGTTACGTTTGGCAACCCCTTGAACCGCTTCGTACAACCGTGGGCGACCCGCGAGCCAGTCCCGTGAACACGCGCTAAGGCACCAAACAATCTATGGGTGACACGTGGGTATTCCATGGGTCAGGCCGTATTAACGAGAGAACCATATGGGGGATCCATGATGATCCATGGACGGACGACGGATGGTCCATGGGCAACCCATGATCCAGCACAGCTGTGAGCCCCTTGATGAACGCATTAATGACATATTGATATATTTCGAAGGACACCCACGGATACCTTCCGTGGGCGAGCCACGGGGGGCTTATCCATGCCAATGGCATATATATCGGCAAGCCATAGACCAGCTTATACACCAACGGGTTACGAGTGGGTGAGGCATGGGTAACCCGTGGCCTCGGCACTCTCAACCCATGCCTGGTGCATGCCTGACCCATTGGTCAGAAGTACGCTCCACTTAGACGGCCCATGGGATGGCATCGTCAACCCCCAAAAGTCTCATTGGCGACCCGTGGGTCAGCTAATACTCAAATGGGGAGAAAATTCGGTGACCGGTGGGGATCCATGGGCCAACAGCACTGCAAGCACGTGACGGACCCATTGAAGGCTGTTGGGCGACCCATGGACGACCCATGAGCCGCCTATATGCACCTGGTGTATAAGTCATGCTTGAGGCGTACGCTGTGATTCAGTTGCGATGTGTATTGTGCTGTTTAGAATGTTGATATTCCTTTTTTTTTGCTATTGGTTTCCGGAGGTATTCGTTGGGGGAGCACTGCGTGCACCCATGATACTACTGGACATTATGTGTGAGTCCCCAATGCTACAACGGTTGGCCCATGGACGAACTATTTTCAACCCACGGCCCAGCGCTCAAACTTTTAAGGAAGAGCCATGGTTGGAGCAATGACCGACCCGTGGATATGAGATATGGGCGACCAATGGGCCAGGAAGCGTATCACACGGGTGATATTTGAACGCGCTGGTGACCAGACGACACATGGGTGATAAGACTACACAACGATGATAATATATCACACGGGTGATAAACATAACGCAATGGCGAAAACATTTCACACGGGTGGTATATAGCACACCGGTGATCAATTATGACATGCGTGATAATATGAAAACTCCTTGCATACTGCGGGCGCCAAACACTGCCTGCGGAGATGTTGAATAATATAGCACACCACACGTATTAAAATTGTGACGTTATCGCACCTCGAGGGGTTTGGTAGACTGTTCAATGTCTCCACAAGATATTTTCATGTTCTACCAGGGATGTGGATCCCGGCCACATGCATAGGTTTAACGTTGTGACCTGCGTGCCCCCTTTGTGGTGCCCAAGGATCCCGAATGCATCCCCCCTCATGGAAGTTCTGGTTGATGTCACTAACCCATGGCCTCCCATGAAAGTCCTGGCTGATGTAGCTGACCCGTGGATCGTTCAGAAGTCTCCCCGTGGATCGTTCAGAAGTTGCGCATGGGCCACCCATGGGTCCCCCCCTAATCCTACGAAGTGCACGGATGGCCTTTCTGTTTCCAATATTGTTACAGCATCCATATCGCTCGTTAGGTAGTATTTTGTTTCCTTGTTTGGTATTCCTCCATGAACCTACACAATATAGCTCCGTTACCGTGGCCATTGACGTTAACCATTTTTACTATCGGCGCGTGTCCATTGAACCGGAATTCCCGACGAAATCATTTCTTGGATGAATCCCAGGGTGCCAGTTTACTGTCAGAGGCGTTCCACACTTGACAATAGCGAGCCTTTTCTGGTATGCAGTACGTCCCTTATTGTAGACCTCTCTCCACGCAAAAAAAATAATTTCCCTCAACACGACAGCGAGTACGAGCTCCAGGCGAACGTTTTTTTTTGGGTTTTGCAATACTTCGGCGAATCATATCTGACCGCAGGGTTCCCTCAACCGAGGAAAATCGTCGAAATACCACTTCAATTGTCGTTTGTACACGGTATGCATTCTATATCTAGGACCACCGGGTTGCGTTTTAATATTTTGTTCAAGTTAGATAATCCCGTTGCGGATCTACATTCAGCAGGGCTGATGTGCACTGCAGCAGTCAGTTTAGTAGCTCTGCCTGCGTATGAATATAGTTGGTTGCGGGGGGTCCCATACGAGCCCACCCCCCCGTGTGATATCCCCTTCAAAGAACTTCGACGCTACCTGGTCGCCTCACACGACCTCACACGGCAGCGAACGTTCGGTCGGCGTTCTGGTTGCTGCAGGTTTGGAAATCTTCAAGCGAGGAGGCCCAGAAGGCAAACATTTGTGCAGCGCCCCTGTCTTATAGTGCGTCTGTCCTCACCCCTCCTACATGTGACGAATGCTTCCGTAGGGGTGCACCTAGTATTTTTTTGTGAGGCTCCCCTCTTGAGTTTGAGAAAACGTACCAGGTACGCTTAACCCCGATGAAGGATCGCACGTCATGGACAGGAGACGAACCTCACTTGAAAAACGAAGTACGTTTGAACAATATCGGTTCAATAAATCCCGGCAGGCAGATGTGCTACCTACGGTACGGATGGAAGCCTGCCATTTGCCGGGGCTCCTCGCTTGGACAGTCGTATTATACTAAACAGCGAGTCACCGCGAATTACTGCGTTTCTTTACGAACACGAGGATGCAGACTTGAGCTGAGGAGCAACCCCATGGACCTAGGCATTGTAACCGAAAACTATCAAGATGCTCTGTATATTGCTCACCCATTAACCGCCCTTTACCAAGAGAACGAAGATGCACACTCGAACCGATGAGCGCGTAAAACCAAAAACGATTAAAAGAATACGAATAATGATGGGTGGTTTCCTACCTGGTTCTTGATAAGCCCCCTCATCAGAAAATGGTTTTGGCCCAAAGCGTGCTACGCACCTGTACTACAGGACGCGTCCCTAGTCTCATAACCCCGCGAGGGCCCATCTCACGATCCTCTCCGCGCTTTTCGTTTCCGGGGCTCGCAGATTTCTCGGCACGCGAAAATTTCGGTGTCGGCACCGAGAGAGGGCGCATTGCTAGCCGCGCGGCTTGCGGAGGAGGGCGAAGAGGGAAACTGGGCGGAAATCTCGTTGTTGGTAAAGGTGATAGCATGCGAGGAACGTTTCGGTTTTCACCCCCCTCTCTTCCGCTGAAACAAGTACAGCAGTGCAATGAACCATCACTGCCATAAAGCTCATGTAGCTTCGCGTACGTTCTTGCATATTATCTGCTTGCAAGTGCATCTAATGACACTCACACTGTCTGTCTGTCTGTCTGTCTGTCTGTCTGTCTGTCGTCCTTAAAGGTTCACCACTCACATTTTCGAGCCCCGGACGATGGCCAGTGGTGTGTCATCCTCGACGGCATTGAGGTGGGAGGCGGTTTCAGAGCACCCATGGTCGATCAGCTGTGATCGCTATTCCATTTGCCATCTGACGAGGTGCAGCGCTTATTCCAATCACACCATGGGGTTGTTTGTGCCTCTGCGCCAACTCTATAATCGGGTGCTCAGGTTTGAGCCAGCTACAGAGCCAGTCGCCTGAGGGGCGTTACGCACGGTACGAGGGAAAAAGGGAGTACCCTCCCCACAGTAGCACCAGCCCTAGATACCCATTTTGAGATGGATGAATAGAATGACCGACCGACCGACCGACCGACCAACCGAGAACCAAGGCCAACAACTTGACGACAGTTTAAACTATCTTGCTCCCTGGCACTCACACACCCCTGAGAAGCAGGTAGGTTGCCGAGGCGACAATAAGGCACAAAGATACGGCTAAGTATTATGTCTGCCCAGGAGTATTCCCAAAATAAGAAGAACGAACACAACCCTTTTGTTGTTTTTGGGCTCAGACATGCAGGGGAGGGGTATGTC
This sequence comes from Macrocystis pyrifera, assembly GCA_031763025.1. Lineage (NCBI taxonomy): Eukaryota > Phaeophyceae > Laminariales > Laminariaceae > Macrocystis > Macrocystis pyrifera. Next base: position 808,151 of record JASSKH010000002.1, read on the forward strand.
CAAACCAAGTAAACCTGATTCTCCAGCTTGCCAACGGGTCCTGCTCGGCAGCAGAAAAACAGGGAATGATTACCTGTACAAATTTCTGGCGTAGCTGGCCAATCCAGCGACTACAGCAGTGCCTCGGGCCTGCTCGCGCTCGTAGCAAGAACCTCGTGCATACTTGCGCCCGATGCGGGGGATGCTGTCCGGCACGTGGAGTGTTTCTCGAACAGGCTAGCGGTAGACCCCTTACAGATCAAACTGTCCATACTCTATCCCATTCTCCGACACAGACATGCCCTAATGTCTCTACCAATAAGACCTGGATTGTTCGTAACTGTGAGTACGCAAGAGGCCGTTTGCTCGTCAACGTCCAAAGCTGCCCTTTTATGAAAATCGTGCAAAACGCTGACGACTCTGTTCTCGTTTCTCATCTGCTGACCATGGGAAGAAGTGTATTACCGTAGTCAGTTGTTGCCTCCTTTTTTTGCGTGTGCTCTTGCGGTCTGCCCTGGCATTTATAGACCTTCAGGTAGTAGGCACCTCATCTTTCCTGATAGACGCGTGCTACGCTCACAGAGGTATATCGGTCTGGCTAAGAAAAACATTTTGAAACAAGTGGTGTAGGTGCACCTCTTTCGCAGCATGCTTCAATGTGCGATACCCGGTACATATATTTGCTACTAAGCAGGTAGGTTGCCGTGGTGACAGCGACCTTGGAGGGGTGGGAGATCGAGCCCAGAATCTCACCATGGCGATTGAGGTGGACCCGCTAGCTCTGCCCAGGCGCGCGACAATCGAGACCGTTGTGAAGGGAGGGTCGCTGGAGGCGCCACGGGTATTGCGGAAGAGTACACCGATTTCGATCACTATATGGCCCGTCGTTCCTGGTGGTGGTGGTGATGGACTTGGTAGTGGCGGCGGCAGTGGTCATGGTGCTGCTGCTGAGGATTAGAGCTTGCCCGCATTCAACAATGCGGCAATTTGGAAGGATCCGTGATTATTTTGTTGGACTTCGTGGGAGTTGGGATGATGGTGATGATGGTTGTGGTGTTGGTGGTGGCCTCCGAGTTGGGATTATTTGAGCGTGCTCGTACTCAGGGGCACGGATAACTGTGGGACTGGCTGATCTGGGTGTTCGTGATTGCAATAATGATCGCTGTGGCGGTGTTAATGGCGTTGGTGTGGGTGGCAGTGGTGGCGGGGTGGTCGTGGTAGAGATAGTGGTGGTGGTTGGGGTGGGTGTGGGGTGGGGGCTGTCGTGGTGGTGGTGTTCGTGGTGGTCGTGATGAAGGTGGCACTGGCGGAGGTGGTGGTGGCGGTAGCGGTGGTACTGACTGCTGTAGCTCGTGCAGGTTGCATTCCCGGCTACCGGAAATTTTTCTTGTAGTGGTGGCTGTGGTAGTGGTCGTGGTTATATTTGTTTGGCACGGGCCGGGTGGCTACGCTCAACCCAGGACAAGGGTCGCTGAATCACCTGAGAATCACCTTCGTTCTCACAAGTGAAATATCGACATGAATGAGTCAGAAGACAAGGTTAAACGCAAGACCGTACCGACTGCCTTCGCCCATATTTCAAGCAGCAGAAAACAACATCCGCTATACCTCGAGATCGATATCCACCTATAATACGAAAACGCTGCGACATACAGTACCCCAGACGTCCAGTGATGACCACATGTTGCTAATCTTGGTGGTCGTGGTGCTGCTGGTAGGTGCGGTGTCGCTGACGTTTGTTTGTGCTTCCACACTCTCAGGACCATGCAGACACAAACAATGGTTGAGATTTAAAGATAGATGAGGAGCAGCTAAGCTGAGCACACCAAGCAGAGAGACTAGGAGCAGCTGAGCTGAGCACACAAAAGTCACCGACGGCGACCGCGCGTATTAGACTCAGTGATCCATTGTGGTCTTGTTTTGTGGTGTTATTTTGTGGGGATCATGGCCGTTTGGTGCGACCCCTTACACTGTTGCTTAACCCTCTTCGGACATGAGATTTACAAACTGACCATGCAAATTGACGATAGCAGAGACTGCCGTCAATGTGTGATCAACGGGTTTAGACAAAGTAGTGTCCGAATTCAGATGCAAGGAGCGGTACGACCCCGTCGCAACTTGATCTGACCCGCAACGCTGGGCGCTCTCGCTGCTTGTTGTAGACCGTTCATAAGACCCAGGTTACCAACCATTCTTTCGATCGCCACTTCCATGCCCCTAAATAGGTTTACCTTTTTTGGACCCCGGGACAGGTCACAACTAATGACAGCAGCGTTAGGGTCACTTTTTCTTCGAAGGACGTTTAGTGACAAATTTCCATATATTCCAAGAGATTTTTCATGCAGTTGTTTCATTTTCCAGATTTTCCACTTCAAGTTTGTTTTTTTCCAACTACCGGGACGAATGCTTCGCAAGGGTCCTTGTTGTGCTCGCGCTGTGGGAAATTCCCAATTTCGAGATTGTTTCATGCTTTTTTTTTTCCATTTTTTTGTTTCCACAAACGAGGGAAAAAATCTGTATAAAGGTTTCTCCGATAGGAAGACTAGTTTTTTTCGACCAGCGTAGCCGTGCAGCAGCAGCAGCGGCAGCAGAACATCAGTACATGTGCTACAGCGGTTTCTCCAAGGACACGAGCGTTTCCAGATTATTGCCTTGATTTTTCATCGAAGGGGGTAACCTGATAAAGCCTTGAGATAAACACCTGCTCGCAAAAAAGGATGTGCGGCCGATGCAGCTCTTCCAATCTCTCGTAGCTCCCCCCGTAGCTTTGCGTGTAACCCTCGACGCTGCTCCACCACACCAGGAGAGCACCGGTCAGGACAGCGCCTACGATGGCTACCCAGCAACGTCCGCACACTGCATGAACTTGGGCAGAGTGTCAACGTGGCATGTACGTCGAGCATAGGCTGGGTTGGAACTCTGGAAAAAAATGCAGACGCCAGTGCCACAACAAGCGCTTTAGAAATCAGGGTTAAAGGGCCCCTGCGCGGTAGCTCCTATCCTGAGTGCTATGCATGCAGGTGTTGTGACTGCTCTCTCAGAACTGATACATGCACGCCATGGCTCTGTGACAATGGTGAATTATCCGTTTGAGCACCGACTGCCTGTAAGCAACTCCGCGGTGTCGCCAGTCGCGGCGTGAACCAATACGAGTAACAGAAACAACAGTATCGACAAACTTGAAGTGGAAGTGCGCGTGCCGTGTCCGGAAGCACTCGTTTCATTGCTGACAGCAGACCCGCGGCGTTCCTTGGACTCTAGGAAGTGCTCTCAGCGGGCGTTGCCCTAACGTTGGGCTGGCCGGTCTGCTGGCCGTCGGGGTGGTAACAGTCGTTTCCAGCTTCTGGAAAGCCATTTCCATGTTTGATAACTTTTTCTAGCGCCGGCGGGGGGGGGGGTTATATATGTTTTTTTCAAATTATTGTTTTAGTGTTGTTCCCAGATGTTGTGTTGCATTATTTTATTGGTGCGTTTTCAGATTCTTTTTTCATGTTTTCGTGTGGTTATCGGGTATTGTTTCTAACGTGGGGAGGACATACGCTGGGCAGGCCGTTGTGGTTTGTCTCCCTGAGTAGTTGCCGGAATGTTAGTATTGGGTGGTTTGGGATTTTTAGTTTCTGATATGTGCGGGACAAACGCTGAGCGAGGTTTGTGATGAAGTGGTACATCGACCGTACAGGAACGTATATATACCCTTTTGCGAGCCATATATGGTTGTATGTAGTGCTTTAAGAATATTCCCGAATACGAATTTTTACCTTGTTACACGCAGCGGTTTGGGAATATAACGGTATGCGAATCTGCACGTAGCGCTTTTGGAATGTACCCGAAGACGAACCATATATGGCTACACGTAGCGTTTCGAAAATATATCCGGATGCGAATCTCGTATGGTGACACATAGCGCCTTGCGAGGATTCAGTGACGTCAGTCCAGAAGGCCTGTTGTGACCACAACATTCCGTCATAGTTTGGGAATCTTTCTCTTGGGAACGTCCCGGGAGACTGTACCTGCATACAGGTCAGTTTTGATCAACGTCTAGGCTGACTTGTGTTCCCGACGAAGCCCGCCCCCGCCCACTCGAGTTCTTTCTCTCTCTCTCTCTCTCTCTCTCTCTCTCTCTCTCTCTCTCTCTCTCTCTCTCTCTCTCTCTCTCTCTCTCTCTCTCTCTCTCTCTCTCTCTCTCTCTCTCTCTCTCTCTCTCTCTCTCTCTCTCTCTCTCTCTCTCTCTCTCTCTCTCTCTCTCTCTCTCTCTCTCTCTCTCTCTCTCTCTCTCTCTCTCTCTCTCTCTCTCTCTCTCTCCCTCTCTCTCTCTCTCTCTCTCTCTCTCTCTCTCTCTCTCTCTCTCTCTCTCTCTCTCTCTCTCTCTCTCTCTCTCTCTCTCTCTCTCTCTCTCTCTCTCTCTCTCTCTCTCTCTCTCTCTCGTCTCTCTCTCTCTCTCTCTCTCTCTCTCTCTCTCTCTCTCTCTCTCTCTCTCTCTCTCTCTCTCTCTCTCTCTCTCTCTCTCTCTCTCTCTCTCTCTCTCTCTCTCTCTCTCTCTCTCTCTCTCTCTCTCTCTCTCTCTCTCTCTCTCTCTCTCTCTCTCTCTCTCTCTCTCTCTCTCTCTCTCCTCTCTCTATCTCTCTCTCTCTCTCTCTCTCTCTCTCTCTCTCACACACACACACACGTGAGGAGCAACAATAACCAGATCGTGAACTACAAGCAGCGTGCCCTACCCAGCATCGACATCCCTGTGTCTCTTACCATCTTTTACCCCTGGGCTATCTTCACAGGGTCCTGTGTTGAGCCTCCCTGTGAGGGATTTGGCTGTCATGCTTTGTGCGGATATCCGATGTTTCGTTTTTCTTTGTGGGTTTTTAACCTTGCAGGGAGAGAACAGATGCCGGAGGGAGGGGTATGCCTCCCTGCGTGGTTTTTGGGTGATATGTTTGTGTGTATGTGATGCATGTTTTGCGTGTTTTGAGGATCTTGTTTGTTTTGTGGTTCGGACGTATTGTGGTATGCCCCCCGATGTGTGTTTTGTGGGTGGGTGGGCGCCCGGCGGGGGGAGGGGGCCGTTCCGTGTTGTTTGGATGATTAGGTTTGTGTTGTTCTTGGAGGATTTTTTTGTGTGGCTTTAGGACTACTTTGCGAGGCGCTCTACGATAGAAGTTCACCCTAAGTTTTCTGAAGCTCCTCACTTGACTTTCAGCAGCTCCACACCTCACCCGAAAACGGACTTCAGCAAAATTCAAATTTCATCCCGATGAATAATCCCATGGCCCTAGCATGCAAACGTGTCATCTTTCCACACAAATATTGGCATTCCGACGATTTTCCAGAAAAAAAAAACGGAAATGTGATACCTCTATCGTAGAACGTGTCTTGCTTTGTGTGTTTTCAGACTTGTTTTGAATGTCTTCGTGTGGTTGCCGGGTGTTTTTTTCTGGCGTGGGGAGGACACATGCTGGGGTCGGTGTTGTGGTATGTCTCCACGCGCAGTAGTTGGGATGTTTGTATTGGGTGGTTTTTGGGTGTTTTGTTTCTGACCTGTGGGGGACAGACGCTGGAGGGGGGTCCTTCCGCATGCCTCCCTTTGTGGACTTAGGACGTTCTTGTTGTTCATGGATGTGGTTGTGTGTGATTTGGGGGTGTTTTGCTGTGCCTCCCTGTGGTTCATGGATGTGGTTGTGTGTGTGATTTGGGGGTGTTTTGCTGTGCCTCCCTGTGCGTTTTTTTCCCGTGCTAAGTTTCTGTGTTTTTTATTTGGTTTTGGTGTGGCTCGTGTGTGGTGTGGTATGCCTTTCATAGTGTTGTTTTTGAAATATAGTTTGAGTTGTTTTAACATTCGTTTTTTTCCGACTGGGAGAGGACAGACACTGGGGTGTGGTTGTTGTGCCATGCGTCCTTGAAGGGGGGTGTCAAGGTCTGTCTCTCACGATTTCCTGCTGCGCGCGGGGGGGGCGGGCGTGGTCGCCACTTACCAACCTCCCATCGTCGTTGTTTTGTTTGTTTCGATAGTTCGGGCGAGAGTCTCTCCTCACAAGCAGCACCCACCCTCGTACCATGTTTGTATTCCGGGGTTCGATAGTCGGGGCGGTACCGCGCCGGCGGGAGTGGTGTTTTTCGTGCATGTGTCGTCGGATTTGGCTTCAGCGCTCAATTGGACCTGCATGGTCGGGGTGTTTGGAGGCGAGTTGGCACGGTTTGGCGCAAGAGGGCGTTATCTAGTTGCTTCCGGGGTGGGAGGTGATACGGTCGCTTGTTGCTGTTTCTCGTAGGCGTGGTGTCACATCTCTGGAGGTTGACTGTTGGCTGGATTTCACCTTCTGTTTCTACACGAGGGCGGGAGCCCCCTGTGCGTGCGCGCGTAACCGGGGAGGCTTCGTAGACAAGGTGCGCGGTGAGCGTCCGGAAAGGTCCTGCTTTGAAGAGGGCGTCCCATTCATCGCGTCGGTGAGTAGCCGGCGCATGAGTGTGCGTGCTGCTGACTAGTTTTCCTGTAAGGAAAAAACCGGATTTTCTATCTCCAGTTTAGGTGGCGCCAGTGTGAAAACAGGTGCTTGCAATAGCAGGGCTGGAGGGCTCAGGAGGGATGGCTCCAATCATGGGTGCTACGCATGCAGGTGTTGGAACTACTCTCCCAGATAAGATCCATGCACGCCACGACTCTGTAGCATCTCCAGTAGGAGGCGTTCGAATATTCGGGAGCGATGTGAGTCTCAGGTTGTTCCTCTACCAGATCCTCCAGAAACAGAAGGTGTTCGTCCGTGAACGTTAATATATATTTCTCTTGTACTGAATTGGCCACATGTATTCGTGCATCTGATGGTAGTGTAGGTGGTGAATTCCCAGCCTCCGTTATCAAGTAATGGCGAACGACAGCTCGCATGGTTGCCGGTGTGGGATGCCTTGTGTCTTATCTCATGATTACTTCCACTGAAATTGCCGTGGCGAGCATCACCGATACCTGGCATGTCCTAAAGGCTACACCCTACAAGAAGAGAAGCTAGCTACTCCAAGCTCGCTCCTGAGGTACACACCTATCCCACGTATTTTGCCTGGTATTTTTTCCCTAGTGCTCTTGTCAGGTACCAGTTGTGTTTTTTTGCTTCTGTCCACGCCTGCTTATATTCGGCAGACCACGGATGGTCGAACGCAGCACCAGAACAAACGAAATACAACATCCCTAAGATCGGGGTATTCTTTCTATCGATGTGGTAAGATTGAACGAAGAGAATGTGGCGTCTGTGGAGGGGTGATGAATCGTTACTATGTTTAGAAATACGGGATGGGGAAGAGGATCATCAAGTTGATCGGTGTTTTGTGTCTTCTGCTTGCTTTCTCCCAGTCAACATCCGGCACAACCAGTGTCCGTGCCGATTATTCAATCCTAGAGAGATACAAGTTCTGTGGTCACGAAGTGTTGACACAAATATGCTACACACTGCTGTACAACATGCAGAGTAGACAATTCAGTGTCATTGGGTACGGTGGGCGGTTCTATGGGGGTATATTACCGACGGAAGTACATTGTCCGGTATCGGAATAGGAAGGTTCCTTACCCAGTTATTACGGGGGTACATAGTTAATAGGACCTTTAAAAACCTATATATTTAACTATTTTTACTAACAAAAATTGGTCCTGTTAACTATGGACCCCTGTAATAGTACAGATGGGAATACTGTACCCGTTGGCGAGACCACGGCATCACTTGGATCAAAATATTTTCCTTACACAGTAGGCATGCAGTATTGGACAGAATTCCATGGTTGCATACAAGCGACGGAAAAATATTACCCGGTATTGGACGGGAGGGGTGTGTTCCCTACTTATTTTCATCCGACACCGGGCGTCAGAGCTCGATCCTACCGACAGAAATACGCTGACCGGTGTCGAATCCAGCGTATCATAGTGTGTCGCGGTGAGATATCCTTTTCCAACTGGTCGCTTTACTGTAGCACCGGCTGATAGTGCTTGTTTTTCTGCTGTGGAATGTCTGACATAGCTCAGGAGCCGCGCGCACTCGTCTACCGCGGAAATTCCGAGAAGAGGTAAATGAGCCTTCGATTTACTCCATCGCAATAGCGCCGCGAGCCTTCCGCATCATCGAAGAACGACCACAACTGAGACCCGTAATGCTGCGACACGAAGCTTTTGCACCCCGAGCTCCTACGGTATTGTCACGACTACCTTTAGCTGCTGTGCCAAGAAAGACGAACAGACAAAAAATAATCCGCACAGAGAAGCCGCGATCATCTCCACCTGGGGCTGTAGATACAACAGACCACACACAGCCCCCACATCGCTATCCAGGCCACTGTTGCGAACTACTAGTGTGCTATAGTACTGCTGTACACGTGGGGATGTGGGGCTCGTGGATGTGAATCTCAGTACTGCTGCCGAACTCTCGAAACGTTTCAAAACGCCCATTTAAAAGTAAGTTTTTTTGTACGTGACGGGTTGCTCTCAGACTATCACCCCTGCTGCTTCACTAATGCTGCTGGAATCGTGATAGTGCCAACGCGAAAACTAACTATCGGGGGTCTCTGGATCGGTTGCGGACTGCTGCTGTAGCGTACGGTGGGATTTACACCGCTGCTCGAACATGGGCGATTTCAACGCGAATGGCAGCCCTTTCGAGCACATTGAGAAGAAGAAGGCCTATCGGTGATACGAACCCCGACGAAGTTGACGACTGGAACAATATGGACAGCTGAAAGCTGAGTATCTCTCGCTTGGATGTCTTCTCGATACTGGAGGTGCAAGCCAGGCCACGCAAAACGACGCCAGGGCAAATACTTATATGCAAGAGTCTCCTGAATAACGCCAAGACCCGTGTGACGGAGGCAACTAGGTTGTTTCGATAGTATCAACAAAATCGCCGACAAACCGACGGCGCTGCTGGCGACCAAGCACGCCGAGGGCGCACGGGGAACTCTCGGCAATGATGACTGTCAAAGAGCTGGGTTCGGAAACTTGAATATCGCAATCAAAACGATACACGTGTAGAAGGCAATCGCGATCACGAGCTCGCCGCAGGGACAAGATCCCGACAACTACATCAAGGAGCCTACTCGGCTGCGCAACCTACCAACCGAGATCGAGGAACCTATACCGGACAGGCGATTCACCGAGCTTGCTCTCTAAATTCTGACGGGGCAATGCTGGGACGCCAATCTCTTGATCCCAAAGACGCCAGAATTCGATCTCCCGAAGTTATAGTACGTACTACAGCACTCATATTTCGACATGCTGTCGATGAACCGAGCTCCACTGTCTGCCACAATTGTGGCGGGGTGGGCCATGCCGGTGGCGGCTGTGCCCTGCCCTGCCCTGCCCTGCCAAGGCCCACGGGAAACGCGACAGGCCCGGCCAGGATAGGATTTCGAGGTCAGTATGCAGAGCTCGGCAGGATTCCGCTCTTTGCATAATGCAACGACACACCACGACGCCGAAGGCTACACGCAGGGGACTCCAGGAAAACAGACGAGTAGCACACGAACGACTGTCGAGGTGGGGAGCCCTTAGTTAAATTGCACGGCGACTTCGACAGGGGCTTCATATATTTGAGCACACGACAAGGAGCATCAGGACGCCGTCCGCTCGGTTCATAGAGTCTCACCGTACATCAACGACCCCGCGGTAGTTGTTGCACCGTACAAGTACTGATATATGCAGTTGTAGTTGTACTCCTCCCTTCGTCCCTCCACCCCAGGCATACAAAAACAAACTGCATTTTCAGAGAGCCAACTCACGCCTCCAACTTCGAAGACCTATTGTATACACAGTATTCCTACTAGATTGCATAACTTGATTTGTTTACGCTCCATACACAGTTCCCGTCACTTCTTGTCTCCTCACCGGCGACACGTCTCTAATGTACGGAGCATATAGACATCACATGGCACAGCTGGATTTGTCTAAACTGAATATACTGCCCCCACCTCTCTCAACTGTGCATTATGCACCACCACAATTTGGGTTGATGGAGCTCTCTCGAACACGGGTCTGTGACAAGCCAATATCAGGCCATGTGTACTACTTCGTCGACCCTGGTCTGGTGCACTGCCCGGTGTCGGTTAATGGCGACACACCCCGCTGCACAGGCTCCGATCACAAGGAGGCCGATGACGCCAAGCACCACATATGTGTTCACCGCGGACAAATCCTCTACGAGAAATACCACGAACAGGGTAAACGCAGTACCAAAACACGTCGTCACGGTTTTCCACGCATCGGGTAGCCACACCGAGAACACATCGTTACAGATCGAGAACACATCGTCACAGCAGGTATGCCGTGATGCCGTACCCTCGGCCTGCTCCTCCTCTTCATCCTCGTCTTGCTTTTCGTTGTCTTCCTCTTCTTCCTGTTTGTCTTCTGTTTCTCTCTGTTGGTCAGCGTCAGGGTCTTCGTATCGTAGGAACGGATCATCTGTCCACCGATTAGCGTGAAGAGACATTCAACATTAGAGACCCAGACATATCTGGTGCCTGTGATATCCGCACACGACGAGCTTTACATCTCCCAGGAGGTCTATACATCGCCGCCAGAACCAAAGTTTGGATGTGGCTTGCACAATAAACTCAACGGACAATCCTATGGGGTCCTTGTACGATACAGGCCTGGAGATACAGCGAACCGGATAGGAAATTTCGAAAGGAATCTGAATGATACGATTTATGACGCCTTCTACGATAGAGGTAGCACTTTTCCGCTAATTTGTTTCTGAATGGCAGGGCTTCTTAACCTAAAATCGTCGGAATGCCAGTATTGTGTCGAAAAAGGACGTTTTTGCGTACTTGGGCCCTGGGATTTATCATCGAGATGCTATTTAACCGTTGCTGAAGTCAGTTTTCGGGTGAGGTAGGGAGCTCCTGAAGCGAGGAGCCCCAGAAACGTTAGGGTGAAGTTCTATCGTAGAGCGCTTCTTAAGCCGAAAATGTATGACTCAGCCGCATCGCAACTGTACTCCGTGCCGTGATGACAAGGAGAGTCATGTCGGACACAAAGCAGAAAGGTATTCACATTGAGATGACCGCAGAACGCACCTGTGTTCGTGTAGATTACATCGCCAAGCCGAACGACCGCCTGCCCGACCACGGTACCTTTATCCGACTTGCAGGAACACCCGACGCTGGTCAGAGGGATCAGTGGCGCTCCGATCCTCGCCTGCCGCCGAATCCGGAGTCAGCAAAACAAATTCCGAGAAGGGGTTGCTTGATTGTGGCCGTGCAGGATCTAGGAGTATCATCAGTGATTTGGAGTAAATAGTGAACGTGAGAAATCGGATGACTGGGGAAGCGGTCGATATCAGCACAGGAAAAGGGTAAAATTTTGTATACCTCTGTTGGCGTAGCCAGATAGAGGGCCGAAGGGGGTGCTCGGCGCACTCGATGCACCCTGCCCACAGAGCACCGGTCCAATCTTTGGAAATGTTCACCATCACCGACGCCACAAAGCGTAGCACCCTCCACACCCGGCAGCTCTGCAGCGTTCCGAATATCGCTACTGAAAGAGCCCTCTCTGTGCTGTCGTAAACGAGTTCGACGACATACGGTAAGTGAATGCCTGCTGTTACCCGAGCACTGCAGAACACGGCTCCAGATCTCCAACATAGTGCCTCTTCAGCCTCGCCCACAACGTGACAGCGAGCTATCAAGCGCTCAATCAGCCCACGAGGAGCTCCCGCTGAGTCGAACGTCCACCTCAGAGTCACCTCATCGTGATCACCCCAACTCCACCAAAAGACGTTTGAACTTGGCCTCCCTATGGTCGCACAAATCGTCAGGCAACCACCTCCACACGAGCATATTCGGCTGAATGATTATGCTGCTCTCGTATGGAGGCAACCAGGGGCTGCCGTGAACGATCGTTGGGAGCGGTACTCGTCCGAGTGGGAAAGCCAGGCCGAGCTTGATCAACTCATCAAACAAAACTCTCTCAAACTGAGACGTAGAGGACTGCGCGGCGTGCCTCAGAGAGATGCTGTCCCACAGATGCCGCGCGAAGGCCGGACTGAGAACGCCTGTGGTGACCAGCGTGTTCTTCGACTCGTTGAACGGGGTTACCTCGAAAATCCGTCCCGGGAGCTTATGGTCCACGATGGGGCGGAGTGCCTCCGACAACAGCCCCACGTCGAGGAAGATTCCATCGCCGCCGTCTACGCGAAGCAATTGACCAGCGAATTCGCTGGTCACAAAATCCATAGCGGCGGTGCAAGGTTAGAAACGCACTGTGAATGTGTTGTCGTTAACGAGTAGCTGGCTGGCGAATTGATTGAAGAGATAGCCTCGAGCGTCGGCACAAGGTTACGTACAGACAGTACTGCCGCAATTTTGACCACAACGCTCGTTTCAGTTTTTTTGCCTTTGTCTTTGATTTTCTGCTCAAGTCTAAATACCGCCCTACGGCCACTGAAGGCACGCGGAACAAGCCACGTGTTTAATCTTAGCCCCTTGGGGACGTACTCATCGAGGTCACATCGTCTCGAGAGCAGTTGGCATTGCCGCAAATTGTGGACAGGTGGTCTTGGTGCCTACAGCTTTTTTTCGTTCTTTCAACCACGGAATTTCGTCTATTCCGGGGGTCCATAGTTAATATGACCTATGGTATACATAAAAACCGATATATTCACATATTTTTACTAACAAAATTTGGTCCCGTTAACTATGGACCCCCCGTTTTAGTTTCCGTCACACTGTCCACGTGCAGCGGACTGTCCGCGTACAGTGGAGACAATTTAATATCACCGCACACGCAGTGAGTGTGCGAAACAGACGATTGCAAGCGTGCGAGGCGGTGGACCCCACCAATCGTGCTTGCGCTGCAGTAAATAGGCCGCAAATACGCACTCTCGTTCTCCCTGGATGTAGACATTCACAAAGAGATTGCTCCTGCAACACCAAAGATGAATAGAACGGCCGTCCAGCCAACATTAGACTGCCGTGGACGGAACAAGACTGAACAAGCATAGTCGTGGCCAACGAACGCAGACAGCGTCATAGGCAAGCGTACGACAGGGGCATATTCCTGCATATATTATACCCTGGTAGACACGTTGTTTTCGGTGTTGGTAGCAAATCATGTCCGACATATATTTCAATCTTGTTGTCGATATCACCGCCAGCGTATACACCCTACGGTCACGGAGTACAATAGCGAAAAATACGAACACCAGACTGAGACTGGACTACTATTGTATCACTTGGGAGCTGCTGTACCAACACAGCAGTGTTGTAGTATTAAACCCTCCCTGAAATAGATTAGACCGACCCTCGGTCAATACATCGTATTTTTCGTCCTGGCCTCTTACACGACTCACAGGAATCGTTTGCCTCACCTAATCCAGAGCGCACCCTCCAAGGCAGTGTCGGAGTTCAGAACCGCCACCCACCCCAAGGATGTGGACTCTAGTTCGCCGCTTCCGGTCAATACCCGCAAGAGATCATCCCACTGCCGACTGAGGGACGTCTTCGACATGTATAAATCTGAAGATCTATCTTCACAGAGGGAGGGGCCCGATGGTAGGTTGAGATGGTCTCGGGCAGCGTTTAGGGGCGCCTTCTTGTTTCGGAAGGCGTCCAGAAAACACCAGGGCTAGATCCCACAAAGGTGGAACGCTGATAGAAGTGATACTCTGGGCGGAAACGACGTCGATGACGTCCGCGAGACCCAGCCCGTCCTGGCAGCTCACCTTACTTGTTTTCAACCAACAAGTTTACAGTAGGCAAGTGGCTTGCACTCTGCCCAGAGATGCCGCGGCTGGCATTCCATAAGTCGAGTACCTCCCCTACACGCGTTCTGACCTTGTCAACGGTTTTTGAGTAGCTGTCGATCGATCCGTCGCACTTATTGGCAACCAAGATGACGGTGGAATCGGGTGCGCGTAGGTGGAGGGCGTACAACCAGACCATCACGTCCTCTTTCGATGATCTGTCGTCGTGCACACCGGAGAATACAAGGTTTGGTATTGGTGCAGAGACCCGAGATACCGGGGCTGTAGGTTCTGATTGTTCCAAAGTTCCTCGCACAGGTGGCGGGACCATGCCCCTTGCAATATGTGGCTGTTAAAAAATCCTTGTGTAGATATCGAACTGTACAGCAAACGCAACAATAGGTTTGACGACATCCCCAGTGGGTACGCCTAACAGTGTTCATATTATCCCAATGCCTTCATGAGGAATATTTTGGCCCATGTTTTACAGGGAAGATCTATGTATTCGAGGACCTCCACCTGTCGCTCAACAGCACACCTTGGGCGCACGTGTAAGCTACGAGATCGCCCGATAGACAGCTTCAGGCGTTAGGTATATCAAGGACTACGTTGTGTAAACACACACACACGGCCGAATACACAGGATTGTATAAGGCTTGAAGAACTCCGTCATCGACATAATTCTGGGCCTCACAAATTCAACCGTTGCTGAGAAACGGCTCTTAATCGAACATTGAACGACGAAGGTCAACATAGCATCTAAAGCGTGTAAGTGTATGCTATCGAGCAACATTTCTTTATCGATTTTAGGGTGGTACTATCATTGGTTACGCAAACTTCTGTGCCCACTAAGCTGCAACGGGCTCCCGGCGTTCTTTCCCATGCCCTCCCGTGGCACCGGGGTTTGAGATGGTCGAAACAAACAGTGAGTCTACGGTGAGGTGTATGGTCGGCCAAGCAGGCAGCTGAACAAACACACTACCTACCCCAAAGAGAACAAGAAACAAGTAATGCGGTAGGCGTGGCACCTATGCGTTCGGGCGAAAATCACTGGATGAGGTACATACCTCAGACTGGTGCTACGCTGAGGGGGACTAAGACACGCGAGAGATGGCCTCTTAATCTCGCCAGAACCAAGACATAAAAAATAATGTGATGGCACAGCGAAAAACAACCCCATGGCAGTGCAAATCGCGAACGCTAAAGATGTGAATGAAGCCTGCATAGAGACAGGGTTGTCACTCGGCCTAGTAGCGTTGAGCAGTTGAACAGCCGGGACCTTAATCGTGACCCACCTACTACAGCACCAGTCCGCACCTAACAATCGAAGTTTGACAAGAATGTACGGGTAAGCGCTATGGTCATCTCACGTGGGCTCAGTACGCATCACACAATATTCACATGTCCTCTCGCGCCTAGGCTATGCCGCCGTCAGTGAGAAATGTTCGGGCTCACAAGTTCAACCTTAATATATGCCGTAGCGTGGCTCAACTCTTGCGAGGCACCGACCTTATCAAGGATACTGCCAGTCTTTCCATGGCACTTCCTCACGTCCCACACCAGGAGATAGATAGCTCGTCTACTGAGGAAAACCTGGTGCATTCCGGCGTAATCGAGCTGGCCCGCACAATCGTAAAACTCGACCCGCACGTCTTTTTAGCTCATGTCGCCGAAGTTGGATGCCGATGGTGCTGACCTCCTCGGGCGTGCCCTCCGTAGGCGTGCCTTCCCTTTGAACAATGCTGTTCATTAAGCTGCATGCAATCGATACATTTCGAGAGAGTACATGTCAAGATAGCGGGAATATGGAGGGGGATGAATGGACCAGAAATGGCATGGGTTCACAATCGGGCCTCTCCGATTACGGTCGACGCATGCCGTGGTAGGGCTGGCAGAAAATTAGTTGGGGCTCTTCACTCGATCAACTACTTGCTCGGAGGACCGTTGTAAGCCATGATACGCGCTTGACCACACGGGTCTAGGTATCTCACCAAATATATCGCATACTACACGCTAGCATCCATAACCATTGAAGTCTTTTGATAGCTGACGACCCAGTTATTAATAGTGGTAGCTGTTTCGGTTGAAAATTACAGCCCCTATACCTGCCCTAGAACGATACGCCCGTATAACGGCCATTCAACCGGGGAACCCGTTTTGGAGCGCTATATGTCAGACACTTCAACCGCATCAAACATCCAACCAGCTTCAAACAATTGCGAGAAGCAACAGCAATTCCGTCCCGTCAAGCCGCCTGTTATAAATGTATGGTATCGTTGGACAATTGCTGTTGGTAATTCCAACATATCATTAATCAGTCCTCGTCGTTGTCTATCAGTGCAGCTGAATGTTTTCTCGTTTCGGAATAAAGAGTAACCCATCTTTTTCATCGAAATTGGAGGCCACTCTGAACCCAAGACGTGAAGTGCCCAGAAACGCGGGTAAACGCTGTGCCACGTTAGCTCGGGACTTTGTCACTTGTGCAGGTATCCGAAACATGGTTGGATTTGAAGTGAGTTGTAAGACCATCGGCTGGTTACCTGGGCACGACAGACTGATGAAAATGTAGGTCACATATACTGTGGTTCGTTCAATGTCAGGCTGTGGGTGAGGTATATAGCTTCTGAAGCGAGATGCTTGAGACGATGTATGTGCTAACACCACTACCGTCGAATTCGTCGGATCTGACTTCGACTTGGGGTACCCGTGTCCTTTATCTACCGCCGAAATTCCTCCATTAGCCGGGAAATATAGCAGCAAACTATGTATGGATATGCCGCGTGCCATACGTGTGGAAGCATTTCAATAAAACCAAGTACAACGCTTCTGTACGGTGCCACGTATCTGTTAAAAATGTGGAGGTATATATGCTGCCAGGGGTACTGGAAATTATACCTGGTTTTACCAGCACCCGACGACCCAACGAAGACCACCTTCAGGAACTTCGTTGTCTTGATCCCAACCCCGTCGTTGGCGGCTGTGCGCACATCCTGGAGGTAATGTCTCGACGGCGGATAGTCCCTTCTCGACGACGGCTTGCGGTGGCATGGTCCACGGGTTTCCCTCGAGGTTAAGTCGAAATCCAAATCATCACAAGAGAACGCTTGCACAAGGTCCAAAGCATCTTGAACTTCGCCAAGGCCTGTTGATCCGGACAACGAACGAACGACATTTAGGTTGGTCGCTAGTGTACTTCCTGTGCGCTACTGATGATATTTCGTCTCAGTTAAAGCTCGGTACTACCCATCCAAAACGGTACGCCACCCAGACCACGCGTCTTGTGGTCAGCGACGAGCAATTGGACAAGGTCTGACGTGTCTTGGACTCGGCTAGTACTTGCTGATATTTGTGAAAAACGCTGAAGATTTCGTGGGTCGCTACCGCTGTGCTTGCCGGGAAGATTGTTTCATATCTGTGAATGATATTCAGGCGTGGCAACTTGGTGCTGTTTCCCCCTGAGTGTCCCAGGATAAGTGGTTTGTCGTATTTAAACGATTATCACCTCAACACGAACGTCTTCATTGCCTGGAGCGCCAGACGTACACCGTCTGCCACCGAACAACACGCACAACTTGACAGCAGCTATAAATACGACAACATATATTTGCAGTCCGTTGGATATAGCTGTTGACGTGAATGCAGCACAACGAAAATGTAGCTCGTGCTGTTTTGGCGCCGTTATCAACCATCGAGGTTACGAACCGGCTGACTGACGACACAGGCGTGTAAGTGTTATAGGATACATAAACACGTTCATCCGTGCGTCGGATGGTTTAAACCATTGCGAGCACGTAGCCCACCAATGCCCCGAGTCCCGAGGCTCATTGGACGTTTGAAGGAAGTCGAACACACGACGTACGCTTGCCCCCTAAACCCTATGTAGAAGAAAGTGTTGACATTCACGGTTTTCATGTCTCTGAAAGCTCCCTCTCTGTAAATATATGTTCTCTCAGATATTACCCAGGTACGAATTTTGAACCAATCGAGGTCAACTCTTAGCTACTCGTAACCAATTTCCGTGCGGAGCGCTAAGTCTTGTTGCTACATTCTACCAGAAAAACGTTCCAAGCTGTACCTTGGCCATTGCAATACCGCAGACATTGATACGCGTGATTGTATGATGATCCCGGTATCCAGGTGTCATGATGTAACCAACACTTACGCCAACGGCAAGGGTAGCAATGAAGCCAAACCTCCCGCTATCCGCTACCACCAGACAACACGAGCACTGACCTAGAATACCCAAAGGCCTCGGCCAGGACGAATACGCATTAAAAAGGTGTATGCCACGTTTTCATGCGTATTCAACCCCATTCAAAACACTTACCATATACTGCCGCGCTTTGCACAGTTCTGGAACGAGAGGTGTGCGTGTTCGTTGTTATCGCTACGCAGGGGGATTTTAGCATAAGGGGCTCTAGAACCAGAGCCAACATCCGAGGTTGAAGACCGGTCAAGAGAAGCCTGATTAACAATCCCATGGGCGAGGTATCTGACGAAAATTATAGTAAGGTATATATCGTATCCTAATGGATTGGGTGAGCTTGAAGAGTTGAGGAGCCCCGTTAGTGGAAATGGGGTGGCTTTATCACCTGTGAAATCCTTTACCTAGCACATCTGACTAAAACCGAGAAGTGGTTTAATGCGATAGCATCCTGAAGATGCATGCATGCAGTGCTCGGCGTACTTTCAACAGTTTCACAACGGACGTTGTGACCGGACGTCAGGGGATTTGGGATTCCTACAAACGAGATACCTTGCGACAAATGCGGTTTGCACGCTGGTATCCGACGTTTCTCGATGGGTGGAAATAAGTGTTCTTGGATGCCTTGAACAAAATAGCAAACCCTACAACGTGTCGACAACATCCTACTTCAGCCCGCCTAATGGTGTGGTCAAAACCCACGAATTTACTTATGCCAACAGTGTGGGGGGCTCGGCCGCTTTTGAGGGGCTTCTTCGCCCAGTCGTTAAAATCCATTCCCACGAGTGTCTACGTGTATTGTACCCTATTAAACGCCCACCCCGTTGTGATACGTGTACTGTACTCGATCAAGCGTCCATACCGTCACAATATTTCAGCGTCGCGGTATGCGCCGCCATGACACTCTTAGGTACCGGTAACAAGCCTGCACTTGCCACACGTGTGAGATCATGATTTGTCTGCTAATGTTCGCGAAGGTAATGATAACCTAAAATGTGTGCTCACATCTACTACAAGGTAGCGGTGTGGTTGGTTTGTTCCCGCGCCTTGCCGGGGAGGAGTTGGCACTCTGACAAACCACCGGAACGAAACACAATAAAATTCAACATTGGTCGAGTCAGGTATTGAAAACATGACGGGTGACTTAGCTACTTCTTTCGGCCTCTGGCAACTGTTGAACAAGAATCGGCCTACCGATCCCAGAAGGAATCGATTCTGCATGATAAGCGAACAATACAAGAACGTAATGAGGACGGGTCCGAACTATATACTAGTCATTATCATGGACAAACGGTGGCCGTAAACAAAAGACGACACCGGAACTACTGTAGATCGGAATGGTTGGGCTTGCCAAAGCAGACGCCCTGTCTTCAAAATACTGACCTCAACGTGAGAGACGACAGCCAACGAGGCAAACAGCTGTCTCCTAACATACGATAATGTCAACGCTACTGTAGATTTCAATTGTCACATTAAAGCTCTCTTTTTCAACGACTTAACCCTCTGATAATTAGTCCACCCATCTGTTTTTGTAGGAATAACAAGTGATGTAATGATGAATGAGGAATATCTAACGTATATCTACCTACCGTTATTGACCTCGATGAATACATTCGAGCGATGTCCTCTGTTCACGTGTGTATTTGTATTGTAAAGTCGCCGTTGGAGTTGGCGAGCGTGACCAGAAAGACCAACCTGCACCAATATAGACAGCATCTCAGCGGTGGGTCTCGAAAAAGATCGAGTGTCTGCACGCATCAATAATAATACTCGTGGTCGAGCAGAGGCGGGGATATGGGATACGGTATTTGGCGTCGTGGTAAGGAAGGGGCATTCATTACAGTGTGAATTTAACGAATCATCCCACGGTAGACGTTTCAGGCCCTGGGACACCTGTTTGCAGATTATGGTACTTGTTTTAGGACTGGCGCATGGATGCATTGGTCGGGAGCCGTGAGCGAGTTTATTCGGAGTACTGTTTTGGGCGGCTCAGGTGAAGAACTAGAGGATTCGACTGCACAGCTACCGTAACATGGTTCGATCTGACTTTTTCACTGTCCGGCTTCTGGACAAGCCCTGGTGACAGGTCAGATGTAGTTAATTCCCCCCCACCGGATGCTTGCTTTTATTTTTATCGCGCAAAGGGTTCAGCAAACCCGACTGCTCATCGCTTATCGTCGAATGTTACTAAACTCATGCTGTCGCGCTTTCCGCAACGCTATTTTACGCAGAAGAAAAACGTTTTGTTATCGAGAGATAGTGGCTTAACCTTTGCCTTTATTGCATTGGTTGTGGGTAATGTCCCACAGGGTCAGAGACGACAGGAAATGGACATGTTTCCTATTTTCAACAGGGAGAGGTCCCTGCACCGCGGTTGTCCCTGCTTTATCGACGTCGAGAGCGATGGAGAGCCTCTACGGACGGCTTCATCTCCATCTCACACTACGCACTCTACCCGCAATGTACGGCTGTGCGACGAAACACGCACGACTCTTGCTACAAAGACAGGAGAACTTTGTACCCAAAGTAAATCAATAATCGTAAAAGACGAAGCATAAACGTCTACCAGGAGAGGGTCGTGATCCTCCAAACACATTTCCGCAACAGCACTTCCCAAGTATTTTCTGTTTGCTGGTACTACGGCTGCGGTGGCGGTTGCGCAACGAAATATATGTGAAACTCGCATGACGGATACGAACCAATCGAAAGACGAATGCGCAGGAGATTTCTATAACCACACGGTGGAAGGAAAAGGCGAAATGTAAGAACCCAATTGGGCTCGTGGTCCCC